>CM035169.1:16244952-16502663 GCA_020205615.1 Panax quinquefolius | reverse complement strand
TAAAATTATAACCCCATGATATATCTAAGAAACCCCTGATTTAATTTTAATACCTCGATCTGGTAAATCTTTTGATAAAACACCTCAATAATAATTTCTTCATTTATAACCACATAAATAAATCCATCATTTATATCCATAAAATAAATATTTCTTTATCATATGAATCGATAATTAATTATTCACAAATAATATTACGGAATCCACAATTATAATGACCAGTAGTTCGAGGAAGGGGGGCTTTCAGATAGGATTTCTCCTTCTTGGTAGCGCGAATTAGGTGACGAAACCTCTCCTTGACAGCGGAACTTTCTAGACATTGCCAATAATGCTATCTAATAATATTATTTAAATAATATGAATTATTGATCGATAATGGAGATAATACGATGACAATTATTGAACAACAATAATATAAAATATCAACGCAGTGATTATTGAATCGATAAAATAAAATATTGAGCGATAGCTACATCGGTGAAAATTATTGAGTAGTGCCTTCTTACGTAAGGATCAATAATTGACAATCTTGTAATCTGTGCTAGTGTCTTTCTTAATGACCATACATATATTCTTGTATTTTAACCATAGGTATTCCAACCCGGTCTAACTTGGTGCAAGCTACGGCAGATTATTTTTAACCAACTTATATTTGTGTTTTCTTCATCCAATCGCTTTCAGTTATGGGGCCCACACATGGGCTGTCGCCGATAAATACGAATATTCCTGAAATGATGCACGAATATTCCAACGAAACGAATATTCTAACAAAATGAATATTTTAAAACCTTGCTTATTTTGAAATATTTGCGTATTTAACCTTAACTATCCATTAATCAAATCAACCCTTACTATTTCAAAATAATAAATAAAGGAAATTCCTTTTTATTTAAAAAATTTTGAGGGTCTTACACTAGTTTTTCTATCTCTACATAGAAAAAGAGCGTCATTCTCCCCATTATTGGAATTATTACGTGATTACTACGTATAGATATAAGACTCCTCTATAAAGATGTCAAGTAACTATTAAAATAAGGTATTATTTAATTAAACTCTTTTAATTAAATGGGCTCCACTAATCTTATTAGGGATAATTAATTAAACTCCTTTAATTAATTTTCCTTACAATAAATAATCTATTAGGAATAAATGAATCTACTTATATTAAATTAATTCCTAAACTCTTTTAGAAATTAAAAATAATAATAATTGTAATAATATTAATAAGACTCCTCTTATTAATTTATATTTAATATTTCTAAAATATTAAATAATAAATATTAAAATTTATTTAATTTATTACATCACCATAGATTAAATTAAATATACTTAACAATATTATTACGATTATGCCATTAACTTCTTAAAGTGTAATTGCTTTGGGTTCTCCAAATATTAAGCAGGTTGTGAATAAATCGATTAGAACAATTACAATCTTATTTAAATAAATAAATTAAGCAATTAATTTATTTAAATAAATAATATTTATTCTGATAGGGATAAGCCTCCTAGCGATCAACGACTTTCCGGATAATATAGATTTCAACATTAATCATAAAAAACCTTTGAGTAAATAGTTGCAAAATACAATTCAATCCTTCAACCATCTGATGTCCCGATTAAATATAAAGGCATGGAATTCTTTATCAAAGTCTTATTTTATTTAATTATATGTATTTCGATCCTTAAATACATGTAACTCCAAATAATGCAAATTAGAAACTCCTTTTCTAATTTCATTACACTATAACTTGAGGACTCTCTTGGGTTGTCATTTATCCGAATCACATAGGACATTTCTCTTCTTTTATTAGAAGTGGTAGATTCTTTTTATTGATTAATATATTATCTCCATTATACGACTTGTTATACCCAAGCATACCCTTTGATATACCTAAGGTCTTAAGGAATAAGTCAAAGTATAACTCATCATACACGAATCTTATGATGATCTCGAGTCCGAGGATCACTTGTATTCTTATCACTACTGGGAATTCCTATTGACAGAATGAGTAAAAACTCCATTAGGTATTTGTGGCGCGCCCCAAAATAGGTATACACTTTTTCCCATTCGAAGTGCCAAATACATGAGTGCAGAAACAACTACAACTTTATTATTACAACAGTAAAGCGCGAGTTTAAATACAATATTATCTTTTAGACAATATCTATACTCAAATAAATCCCCATCACATTTATTGATACATTATTTTTACAAAATGGTGAGGACTACTTAAGCACTCTCTCTACAGAACCTTCATTCCATACCCATGAGTACTACATTACATTACTAGCCTCACGAGAAGAAAAATGGAATAACAAGAAAAGGGTGAGCTTTCGGCTAGCCCGATAAAAGAATACTATGACTAAGATAATATCTGACAAATTATCGTTAGTCTCAATGAGGAAAAATCGATAGAATACAATAAGCAACAAGTTTGAGGATCAATATTACATGACGAAATAATAATTCATAGAAGAGTTCGTAGAGAATGAAATCTACTATAATCTATAGATTTAGCAGTCCATCATCAATATTTTATCCCGTAACATCAATCGATATTCATCTCGAATCAAATATTCATCTTTTACACTTCTGGGCCAAAGATATTCATCAATCGGTCATGTTAAATCTCAACACATTCATCTTCTTTGCACTAAAGGCCAAAGATATTCATCAATCGATTAAGTGTTCATCTCTTAACTTTTATTCATCTTTTTACTAAAGGCCAAAGATATTCATCGATCGGTCGTATTCATTTAAACACTGCTTTCATCTTTTACTTACATGGGCCAAAGATATTCTTGAAAATCATTCATCTTTGACTCTGGGCGAAGATATTCAATAATATATCATCATTTAAGGTACCAGGATGATGAAAAATATTTTTAAAGAAGCGAATCCGATTGAAACAAAATGACAAGGATTAAGGATTAAGGATTCATACTTGGTTTTATCCACGTCAAAAATACCTCAAAAATAATCATAGTAATTGTAAAATTCAAGAATGATCAAAACATGGATACAATCAAAGCTAGTATCGAAATAGATATTTTAGACGAAAAAGAAGAAATTTCATTTTTGGTGAATAAAAATGCAGTATCACGTGAATAGTAACTTATATCGTGAATAAATACCATATATCGTGAATAGTAACTCAGAGCACGAAAAGATAGAAATTCCACAAAAAAACATTTTCACGCTTCATGAATAGTACTTTCGTGAATAGTAAGCTACGTGAATAGTAACTCATGAATAGTAACTCGTGAATAGTAACTCATGAATAGTAACCCGACATGAAAAAGTTCCAAATTTGATAAAAACTTGAGATCGACATTTCCAACGATAATGATATTGAAGAAATAATATCATTCTGAAAAAAAAATAATATCCTTACCTCAAAGAATCAATACTTGGAAGGAAAGGTCGGAGTGATCTTTGAATGAAACTTATCTTGAACAACAACTCTCAAAGTATCTAAATACTCACAAAATACGCTCGATAATATAGAGAGAAAGAGAAACTTTGTTTACGGTGTGATTTTCAATTCTAACTTAGCCCTCATTTATAGGAAAATGTTAGCCCAAGCGCAGACTTGACTGCCTACACGATGGCTTTACCACTACTATACCCACCACCACATTTGAAATAAAATTCAGCACATTTTTCACCAACCACAAGTTAGGGCCCACCAATTCTAAATTTTCCACCAAAATCATTTATAACCTAATTTACGAATCGGACACCTCTTAAAATTATAACAAATCATTACGTTCATTTTTAACGGTTCAAAATTTGTAGACATATACTCAACTTATATATGTATAACATATCCAAAAATTACAACGATCCAGCGGTCGGGATTAAATATTATAACTCACACAATAAAACATGTAACAATAGATTTGATCTTTTAATACCTCAATCCGCCAAATAAAAACATCTTAGCAATAATTTCTTCATTAATAACCACATAAATAAATCCATCATTTATATTCATATAAAATAAATATTTCTTATCATATGAATCAATAATTAATTATTCACAAATAATATTACGAGAATCACAATTATAATGACCGGTAGTTCCAGGGAAGAGGGGCTTTCAATAAGGATCTCTCATTCTTTGGCGCAATTAGGTGACCAAACCTCTCCTTAGAAGCGAACTTTCTAGACATTGCCAATAATGTTATCTAATAATATTATTCAAATAATATGAATTATTGATCGATAATGGGAAATCTTTGTGCGGTGACAATTATTGAAACAACAATAATATAAAATACCAACGCTTAAGACAATTATTGAATCAATAAAATAAAATATTGAGCGGTAACTCTTGTGGCGAAAATTATTGAGTAGTGCCATCTTACGTGCAGTCAATAATTCAACAATCTTGTATCAATCTGGTAATACTCTTTGTCGCGACCAACGCGTATTCTTGTATTTTAACCAATTTGGTATTCAACGATCTTAGCTACAGATAACTTAATACTGTAGTTATTTATAACCACCCAAACTTTGTCGTTTTCCTCATCCAATAAGCTTTTCGTTATAGGGGCCCACACATGTACAGCTGCGCATGCGTCGTACGAATATTCCCTACGATGCTGAATATTCCACGACCAAGCGAATATTCCCAGACAAAATGAATATTTTATAACCAACTTTAGCTTATTTTGAAATATTTAAGTATTTAACCCTTAACTATCCACATTAATCAAATCAACCCTTACTATTTTAAAATAATAAATAAAGGAAATTCCTTTTATTTTAAAAAATTTAGAAGTCTTCTGACAATTCCTTAGCGAGCCACGTTAGGTTGAACTTATTCTCTAATAAGCACTACATACTTGCTTTGGTGTCTCCAACTGAAATGATCATGAGATCGATCATCCTCATCGATGAGCAAAAGAACGTCACATTACCCGATCTATCCGGATTCACTAATCCCCAATTTAGTAATCCAATGATTGGGAACTATTTTAGTTTTAAGCTTTCTAAGAATTTAGATCTCATTAGAATGATCATCATCATTATTCTAAAAGCATTGCTTAAAACTATGGGTTTATCACGTATTATAAAGCGACATGTAGATAATTAAAAGCCTTTAATAAATTAATACTTTTTATTAATAAATGAATAAGATTGTTACAAAGTATATGCTTTATCATCAAACATGATTGGCTTGTATGCATACTACTTTCATATTGTCATTTAGACAATATCCATACTCGAGTCCTCATTACATTTATTGTCACACTTTATTTAACGAATAGTGAGGACTACTAATCTTATCTTCGGGACCATCACTCTTTTCCCAGGCTAAGTCCCGGCTATATTCTCATTTCACAGAAGAAAACGGTGAAAGAAAGGGGTGAGCTCAACTAGCCCAAAGAAGAAATATTATAACTAAGATAATGCGAGAATAAATTATCAATAGTCTTGACAATGTTAAAGCTGATAAAATACAATAAACAACGGTTTAAGCTGCGTGGAATATCTTGATCCATTAAAAAAGTCAAGTAGAAAATAAAGTCTACTATCTTTTAGGTTTTAAAAAGGTTTTCATCAATTTTTATCACTAAGACTGAGGATTTAATGAATAAACCACAATATCTAATCATCCTCAGTATTGCAGTCGAGGATTTTCATCAAATTATCGATGGTCACGTTACTATCTAAGAATCACCCACAGTAATAATCATACCAAAACTATTCATCAACGCATTCACAGCCACTTGAGGACTTTTGTCACATCATTTATATCAAGCCGTGATTATCTTAAGAATGATCCACAGTCGTAATCATACTAAGTTCATCTATAACGTATAAGCGAAAGATAACATAATATAACATGAGGATGATAATGATGACATAATAATTCAATAAAACAAGTTCACGAATTAATTTATTAGGGAACTAATAACGTCAAATTGTGAACATGATCTTTGCTTTGTAGAGTAAAATTCAAGAATGCTCGAAAAATATTTTCATTAAAAATCTTTGGATGAAGCCTTGAATATCGAGGATATTCCACTAAATTCATGGAGTATAGAAGTCGAAAATTTTAACTTATTTGAGTATAATAGCGAATGAAATAACAAAAGAAATCACCGTGCATGCGGTGCCACATAAGACGGAGTTATTCCAACGAGAATAATAAATACGAGAATAATAAAAAAGCGGAACCGGTCCGGTGTAAAACACCACAGACGAGGATATTCGATAGAATAATAAAAACGAGAATAATAAAGGCGGAACCGAGTGCAGCGTAAAGCCTGACGAGGATGTTCAACGGAATAATAAAATAATAGAATAATATCACCAAGTATAGGGGATTCCTGCATATCTGAGTTATTCCAACCAGAATAAATAAGAATGGAATAATATAAAGTTTCACCAAGTATGGGTATTAAGCGTATCTCTGGTCATATATATAGGGTATGCCACTTTTACGAGTTATTCAATGAAATAATAAAGAATGGAATAACGTACGTTCTCTTCATGAATAAAAAAATAACACCCACTACGAGTACGATAAATAATATTCCCTACCTTAGAAGAAAGTGAATATTGGAAAAGTGAAGTAGCAAAATACTTTTTCTTCTTTCTCTATAGTTTCTCTCTCTACAGAGTTTGGTGAATTAAGTAAGAAATAATGAAGGAATGAGCTTTCTATTTATAGAAAAAGCGAGGTGGCTCTTCTCTTGGTGCTTATGAAGGGTCAAAATGACTCTTGGTAATATTGAAGAGACAACTACTATTTGCGAAGGGGTAATTAACCCTTGGAACACCAAGAGAAGCGATTAACTTTTGGTAATATTGAAGGAATGACTACTATTTGCGAAGGATAATTACTATTGGCGAAGGTAATTACTATTAGCGAAGGTAATTACTATTGAAGAAGGTAATTACTATTGTGAAGGTAAATACTATTGTGAAGGTAATTACTATTCACGAAAGGTAATTCTTATTCACAAAGGTAATTACTATTTGTAAGACCAGAAATTTTTTTAAATAAAAGGAATTTCCTTTATTTATTATTTTGAAATAGTAAGGGTTGATTTGATTAATGTGGATAGTTAAGGGTTAAATCATGCTTAAAATATTTCAAAATAAGCAAGTGGTTATAAAATATTCATTTTGGTCGGGAATATTCGTTTGGTCGTGGAATATTAAATCTTTGTCGGGAATATTAAATGCGGACGGTAGCGACCATGTGTGGTCCCATAACTTGAGCGATTGGATGAAGAAAAGCGACAAATATAAGTTGGTTAAAAATAACTTGGCGTAGTTATTCAGAATTAAAAGGCCCCATTGGAATACCGGTTGGTTAAAATCTGATGTCTGGCGTGGTTGCCTTGATGATGCGGTATTACCGCGATATTGTTGAATTATTGATCCTTACGTGAAGGCCTTTACTCGATAATTTTTCACGGTGATTATTATTGTTCATATTTTATTTTATTGATTGATAATTGCTGCGTTGATATTTTATATTATTGTTGTTCATAATTGTCCTTGCGTTATCTCCATTATCGGATCAATAATTCATATTATTTGAATAATATTATTAGATAGCATTATTGGCAATGTCTAGAAAGTTACATCGAGGAGAGGTTTGGTCACCTAATTACGGCGCCCGATGGAGAAATCCTTATCGAAGCCCCTCTTTCTGAGGAGCGGCTTTGGTTGTCATAATTGTGATTACGTAATATTATTTGTGAATAATTAATTATTGATTCATATGATAAAGAAATATTTATTTTATGTGGATATAAATGATGGATTTATTTATGTGGTTATAAATGAAGAAATTATTGTTGAGGTGTTTTATCGGTATTTTACAGATTGGAGGTATTAAAAAATTAAATCGGGGTTTTGAGATATATTGCGGGGTTATAATTTTAATCAAATGGAGTTGGATTGTGGTAATTTTTGGTATGTTATACATACATAAGTTGAGTATATGTCCACAAATTTTGAGCCGATAAAAATGCACGAATGATTTGTTATGAATTTTAAGAGGTGTACGATTAGGAAATTAGGGTTATAATTGATTTTGGTGGAAAATTCTAGAATTGAGTGGGCCCCACTTGTGGTTGGTGAAGAAATGTGCTGAATTTTATTTCAAATGTGGTGGGTGGCAATAGTAGCGATTAAAGCCCATCGGTGGCGAGGTCAAATCTGCCTTGTTAGCTAACATTTTCCTATAAATAGAAATTTAAGTTAGAATTGAAAATCACACGAAACAAAGTTTTCTCTCTTTCTCTCTATATTATTGAAGCGTATTTTGTGAGTATTTAGATACTTTGAGAGTTCTTTATTGATCTGAAGTTTCATTCGGCATCACTTGAGCCTTTCCTTCCGAAATCTTGATTCTTTGAGGTAAGGGATATTATTTTTTTCGTAATGATATTATTTCTTCATATCATTATCTTTGAAATGTTGATCTGAAGTTTTTATCAAATTTGGAACTTTTTCATGTCAGGGTTTCTTATTCATGAGTTCTTATTCACGAGTTACTATTAATGAGTTCTTATTCACGAGTTCTTATTCACGAGTCTTATTAAATGAAGCGTGAAGATGTTTTTTGTGGAATTTCTATCTTTTGGTGTCGAGTTACTTATTCACGTGTCTTGACCTTATTCACGTATCTGACACTATTCACGTATCTGACCTTATTCATAAAAATAAAATTTCTTCTTTTAAATCCAAAATATCTATTACGGATACTAGCTTTGATTGTATCCGTGTTTTGATCATTCTTGAATTTTACACCACTATGATTATTTTTGGGGTATTGTTGGACATGGATAAAACAAAATACGAATCCTTAATCCTTAATCCTTGTCATTTTGTTTCCTTTGGATTCGTTCTTTAAAAATATTTTTCATCATCCTCGGTCTTAAATGATGATATTATTGAATATCTTTGGCTGTGTAGTGCAGAGATGAATGATTTCTGAAGAATATCTTTGGCTTTGTAGTGCAAAGATGAGCGGTGTTGAGATGAACATGACCGTGATTAATATCTTTGGCCTTGTAGTGCAAAGATGAGCAGTGTTTAAATGAACATGACCAAGTGATGAATATCTTTGGCTTTATAGTGCAAAGATGAATATTTGATTCGGATGTATATTGATTGTTGTTACGAGGGATAAAAGATGATGATGAACTTTTAAATTCATAGATAGAAGATAGTAGTTTCATTCTCTACTTAACTCTTCTAATGAATTATTATTTCATTGCGAATATTGATTTAAAATTTGTTGTCTATTGTATTCATTAAATTTTTCCTGTTGAAGACTAACGATAATTTGTTGTATATTATCTTAGTCGTAATATTCTTCTTGAGCTAGTTGAGCTCACCACTTTTCCTTTTGTTCCATTCTTCTCGGGGAGGCGAGAATATAGCGAGTGCAGTCGGGGTATGGAATGAAGGTTTTAGAAAGGATTGTTTAGTAGTCCTCACCATTTTGTAAAATAATGTATCAATAAATGTGATGAGGATTTATTGAAGTATAAATATTATCTAGAAGATAATATTTGTATTTAAACTCACGATTTCTTGTTGTAATAATAAAGTTGTAGTTGTTTACATGCCATGTATTGTGACTCGGAATGGGTGATGTATACCTATTTTGGGGGTGTCACGGTTAGTATCGAGCTTAGGGATATGATCTCTGGCGGAGATCGGGGAATAGAACTAGGAGGGAGGCGAGTAAATCCTTGTTAGTGTGTCTACTAGCTTATTTGTTAGTTGGTCGGTATATAGGGATATTATGTGATATATTGATTTCCTTAATTAACCCTTGTTTTATGGCGGTATTTGAGAATGTCGTTTGAGAATAATAACGATGGAGTAAATGAGGCCGTGGAGATGCTGTACTACAGCGAGGAGAGCGTCAGCAGTGGCAATGTTCCTCCCATGTGAACAACACCAATGAAGCGAGATGATGAGCGAGGGATGTTTAGAAGTTTTTTGCGATTCATGCAAAATCGGCGACGAGAGACTCGTGTTCAAAATCTGAGGAGAAATGATAGCAATTCACGGGTTGTCACAACCAGCGATTCGAAGAGTTGGGACCACGAATTTAAAGGAAAGCGAGATCCGATCATGGCGGAAACATGGGTCAAACAAATTACAAGATATTCGATGTCTTGGGATGCGGGAGAACGAAGGTTCCATTCGCCACCTTTATGTTAGTGGCGAGACTCTTTGGTGGGAGTCGTGAAGCGTACCATCCAGCCCTTTTCGGCATGTCTTGGGAGGCGTTTGAGAGACTATTTAATGACAAATACTTTCACGAAAGTGTTAAATCGTATGAAGGAAGTGGAGTTCATCGATTAGAGCAAAACAACATGGCGGTGTCTCGATGCGAGGCAAAGTTTGCGAGTTATCGAGTTTGCACCTCATTTGGTGGAGAATGAGGAGCGTATGGCGGATGTTTCTTAGAGGTTTGAAACACGGCGTCGTCGATATCTCATTTCTCATAAACTTTCTCTTTATTGAGATGTTATAAGCAGGGCTCAATTATTAGGCGAGATACTTGATGCAGTCATTGAGGACCATAACGAGGATCGTACGAGAGATAGCGATCAGCGAATAATGATAACTGCGGAGAAAAGCAGAATGAGGACGAAATGGTAACCACTCTGGTGGTAATCATGGTCGTGAAAGCGAGAAGAAGCGAGTCGGGGAGAGATTTTAAAAGAGGATTTATGGCGACTATGTGAAGGCAGCGGTCTGCATGACAAGCGGTTCTACAGGGAGGAAGCGACCACCGGTCGTATACTTTCTAATCTGGAAAAGAGGGACATATCGGTCAAGCGCCCTAGCAATGATTCAAGGTATGCTATAGTTGTGGAAAGGAAGGACATATCGCTTCGAGATTATGCGATGGCGAAACCTAGTTATTGAGGGGGGGTGACTCGAAAAATTCGGTCGAAAAATCGAAGTCAGCGATTAGGAAGGCGTTTGTTGTGGTTGGTCATAATGAGAACTGAAGCGAGGTGATCACGAGTAAGCTATTTATAAATTCTTGCGAAGTTTATACCTTACTTGATCTAGGTGCTACCCATTCATTTATCTCTCTGCATGTGCTCAGCGTTTAAACTTGACTCAGGAGAATTAGACTTTGACTTATCTGTGGAAACTCCAGTTGGGAGAAACTTTCATCACATCCACATTTTATAAATCTTGTTTGATTCAAGTTGGCACCATCACCTTACTGTTGACCTTATCTCTTTAAAGATACTTGCTTTTGATGTGATTTTGAGGGATTGATTGGTTAACTACTCATCATACCAAAATTGATTGTTTTAAATGGGTTGTTAGTTTTCATATTCTAAACCAACTTGACTTGTTATGCAATTCAAGCAACTAAACCATTAAAATCAATCACTATCATATCTAATCATAAAATTATTCATTTATTGAAAAATGGATGTCAAGCTTTCTTAGCCCATGTTATGGATTTGAATAAAGACACGTCAAATTTGAATAATATTCTGTTGTTATTGACTTTCTAGCGTATTTCACGAAGAACTTCCGGTCTACCCCGAGCGTGAAGTTGAATTCTTTATTGATCTTGAACTTTGAGTACAAAGCCCATTTCTAAAACCCCATGTCGAATGGCTCTATTGAACTTGGGGAGTTAAAGGTCCAACTACGAGGAATTGTTGGACATTGATTTCATTAAATCTAGTACATCACCTTGGGGTGCTCTGTTTTATTTGTAAAGAAGAAAAGCGGGAGTATCGCGACTTTGTATTGACTATCGGGAATTGAACCATGTCACCATCAAGAATAGGTATCCTCTACCTCGTATTGATGACTTGTTTGACCGATTCACGAGGGCACAATTCTTTTCAAAAATCGATCTTAGATTCGGATATCATCAATGAAGATTAAAAGCGAGGATATTCAAAGGCGCCTTGAACTTCGGTATGGGCATTATGAATTCTTAGTCATGTCTTTCGGACTAACTAAATGCTCCTGCGACTTTCATGGATATGATGAGCCAAGTATTCAAGGAATATTTGGATCGATTCGTTGTTGTCTTTATTGATGACATCCTTATATATTCCAAAAGTCGTGAAGATCATGAGCACCATTTGAAGTGGTACTCGAAGGCTTAGTGAAAACCAACTATATGCCAAATTGAAGAAATCGCGAGTTACGGCGAGGAAGTAGCCTTTCTTGGGCATATGGTGTCAAAACATGGAGTATCTGTTGATCCGTGAAGATTGAAGCAATCTGAAGTTGGGAACAACCGAAAGTCGGTGGTGTTGAAATCGTAGCTTTTGGGCTTAATTTGGTTATTATCGGAGATTAGTGGAAGGTTTTCTCGAATCGCTACTCCATCTTCGGCTAACTTTCGAAAGGATCTGAAAATTCGTTTGGAATGAAGAATGCGAGAAAAGTTTCCAAGAGCTTAGAGGAGACTTATTTGGCTGTTATGACAATACCATCTGGTTCGGATGGATTTGTTATCTCTGACGATCTTGAGGCGAAGGGTTGGGATGTGTTCTCATGCAGCGTGGAAAGTCATAGCCTATGCCTCGCGACAACTTAAAAAGAGTATGAGAGGAATTATCCTACTCGTGATCTAGAGTTAGCGACCCAGATCGTTCAGCGCTAAAGATATGGAGCCTTATCTATATGGGGAGAAAGTGGAGATATATTCGGATCATAAAAAGCCTTAAATATTTCTTCACTCAAAAGAACTCAACATCTGGCGGACGTTGGCTCGAGCTATTGAAAGACTACGACCACACTTTATTGATACCATCACAGTAAAAGCGAGCGTGGTAGTGGCGCATTGAGTAGAAGATCATATCTTGAGGAGCGAGTGCGATGATGTCAAGTATCTGGCGTAGAAACCAACTTTAATAGAAAAAGTTAAGGTTGCTTTCGAGCCATGGGCAGGAGTGATCATTATGAAGAAGAAATACAAGAAGGAGCTATTAGGGCGAGAATTGATGAAGAAGGAATACTTGAGTCCACTCTGACTTTGTGTTCTAACGACTCGATTTAAAGTACAAGATTATGATGGAGGCACAATACACCATTTGTAATCCATCACGGAAGTACTAAAATGTATCGTGATCTTGACATACATTTTGGTGGAATAATATGAAGAGAGAGATTGCAAAGTTTATCTCGATGTGTTTAACTTGCCCGGCGTGTAAAGGCGGACATCTAGTACCTAAGGGTCCGTTGCAACCACTTGAGATTAGGAATGGAAGTGGGAACACATTACCATGGATTTAATTTACAAATCTTCTACGGTTTCTCGGCGCATCAATCTTATTTGGGTTATTGTTGATAGATTAACCAAGTCTCTGCTCATTTCTTGCGTCACGGAGACTTATTCCTTGAGCGTCTTGCTTTAGTATATGCGTAAATGAGATCGTGAGGTTGCATGGCATACTACTGTATCCATAGTTTGGATCGTGTCCCAAGATTCACTTCAAGATTTTGGGTTAGCTTGCAAAAAGCTATGAGAGCGCAGTTTGCGATTTAGTTAACATACCATCCCCAAGCAGACGAACAATCGGAGAGGACTATTCAAACTCTTGAAGATTTATTAAGACTACATGTCCTGAACTTCAAGGCGGTTGGGATAAGTATTTACCATTGGTGGAATTCTCCTACAACAACGATTATCGAGCAAGTATAGGTGTGGCTCCATTGAAGCATTATATGGGCCGAAAATGTCGTTCTCTCGATATGTTGGGATGAGGTGGGTGAAACAACATTGTTTGGGACAGGGAGTTAAATGCGTATGACTCTGAAAAAAGATCCAAATAATTGACACCAGCGTATACAAACGGCTCAAGATCGACAAAAGAGTTATGCGGATCTTCATCGAAAGGGCGTGGAATTTAATGTAGGGATCATGTATTGTTACTGAGTTGCTCCATGGAAGGAGTTTCTGAGATTTGGGAAGAGAGGAAAGCTCGATCCACGATTTATTGGTCCATTTCAAATTCTTGACCAGAGTAGGAAATGTAGCTATAGACTTGCGTTACCTCAAGTATGTCTCGTGTTCATAATGTGTTTCACATATCCGTACTTCGTAAATATGTGAAAGACCCGAACCACGTTATTGAGTTAGAACCAGGACGAGATAGCCAAACTTAGCGTGTGAGGAGGTACTATCAAGATCTTGGATAGGAAGGAGCATGTCCTACTGTATGAAATCATACCACAAGTTAAAGTTTTGTGGAGGAATCATCTTATAGAGGAAATGACACAGGAATTGGAAGCGGAAATGAAAGCGAGGTATCCTCACCTTTTGAAACACACAGAATGCGTCGTCGTCGATTTAGAGGCCGAAATTTCATAAGGAGGGAGGTTGTAAGACCCAGAAATTTTTTAAAATAAAAGGAATTTCCTTTATTTATTATTTTGAAATAGTAAGGGTTGATTTGATTAATGTGGATATTTAAGGGTTAAATCATAAAATATTTCAAAATAAGCGAGTGGTTATAAAATATTCATTTTGACGGGGAATATTACGTTTGGTCGTGGAATATTAAATGCTTGTCGGGGAATATTAAATCGTCTGACGCTAGCGACCATGTGTGGGCCCTATAGCGAAAGCGATTGGATGAAGAAAGCAGACAAATATAAGTTGGTTAAAAATAACAGGCGTAGTTATTCTGAATTAAGGCATTGGAATACCCGGTGGTTAAAATCTGATGTCTGGCGTGGTTGCCTGATGCACACGGTATTGCAGATATTGTTGAATTATTGATCCTTACGTGAAGGCACTTACTCGATAATTTTCACGATGAATTCTTGTTCGATATTTTATTTTATTGATTCGATAATTCTTTGCGTTGATATTTTATATTATTGTTGTTCGATAATTGTCCTTTTGCATTATCTCCATTATCGGATCAATAATTCATATTATTTGAATAATATTATTAGATAGCATTATTGGCGATGTCTAGAAAGTTACATCGAGGAGAGTTTGGTCACCTAATTGCGCGCCCATGATGAGAGAAATCCTTATCGAAAGCCCTCTCTTTCACAGGAGCGGCTGGTTGTCGTAATTGTGATTACATAATATTATTTGTGAATAATTAATTATTGATTCATATGATAAAGAAATATTTATTTTATGTGGATATAAATGATGGATTTATTTATGTGGTTATAAATGAAGAAATTATTGTTGAGGTGTTTTATCGATATTTTACAGTTTGGAGGTATTAAAAATTAAATCGGGGTTTTGAGATATATTGCGGGGTTATAATTTTTAATCCGAGCCCAGTTGGATTGTGGTAATTTTTGGGTATATTATACATACATAAGTTGAGTATATGTCCACAAATTTTGAACCGTTAAAATGCACGAATGATTTGTTATGAATTTTAAGAGGTGTCGGATTATTGAAATTAGGGTTATAATTGATTTTGGTGGAAAATTCTAGAATTGAGTGGGCCCCACTTGTGGTTGGTGAAGAAATGTGCTGAATTTTATTTCAAATGTGGTGGGTGGCAATAGTAGCGCGGGTAAAAGCCATCGGTGTAGCAGGTCAAATCTGCCTTGGTGAATTTAACATTTTCTATAAATAGAGGGCTAAGTTAAATTGAAAATCACACGAAACAAAGTTTTCTCTCTTTCTCTCTCTATATTATTGAGCGTATTTTGTGAGTATTTAGATACTTTAAGAGTTCTTTGTTAAATCTGAAGTTTCATTCGACATCACTTGAGCCTTTCCTTAGAAATCTTGATTCTTTGAGGTAAGGGATATTATTTTTTTCGTAATGATATTATTTCTTGATATCATTATCTTTGAAATGTTGATCTAAAGTTTTATCAAATTTGGAACTTTTTCATATCGGGGTTACTTATTCATGAGTTCTTATTCACGAATTACTATTCATGAGTTACTATTCACGAGTTCTTATTCACGAGTACTATTAATGAAAGCGTGAAGATGTTTTTTTGGAATTTCTATCTTTTGGTGTAAGATTACTATTCACGTATTCGTATATCTGGCACTATTCACGTATCTGACACTATTCAAGAAAATAAAATTTCTTCTTTTAAGTCCAAAATATCTATTACGGATACTAGCTTTGATTGTATCCATGTTTTGATCATTCTTGAATTTTACACCACTGTGATTATTTTTGGGGTATTGTTGGACATGGATAAAACAAAAGTCTGAATCCTTAATCCTTAATCCTTGTCATTTTGTTTCACTTTGGATTCGTTCTTTAAAAATATTTTCATCATCCTCGGTCTTAAATGATGATATTATTGAATATCTTTGGCTTTGTAGTGCAAAGATGAATGATTTCACGAAGAATATCTTTGGCACGTAGTGCAGATGAGATGAGCAGTGTTGAGATGAATATGATAGGTGATTAATATCTTTGGCACGTAGTGCAAAGATGAGCAGTGTTTAAATGAATATTTGATTCTTTGGATGTATATTGATTGTTGTTTCGAGGATAAAAGATGATGATGAACTTTTAAATTCATACATAGAAGATAGTAGTTTTCATTCTCTCTTAACTCTTCTAATGAATTATTATTTCATTCTATGAATATTGATTTAAAATTTGTTGTCTATTGTATTCATTAAATTTTCCTGTTGAAGACTAACGATAATTTGTTGTATATTATCTTAGTCGTAATATTCTTCTTGAGCTAGTTGAGCTCACCCTTTTCCTTTTGTTCCATTCTTCTCGGGGAGGCGAGAATATAAGCGAAATGCAGTCGGGGTATGGAATGAAGGTTTTAGAAAAGGATTGTTTAGTAGTCCTCACCATTTTTATAAAATAATGTATCGATAAATGTGATGAGGATTTATTTGAGTATAAATATTATCTAGAAGATAATATTTGTATTTAAACTCAGATTTTACTATTGTAATAATAAAGTTGTAGTTGTTTACATACCGTGTATTTGACAACTCGAATGGGTGATGTATACCTATTTTGGGGTGTCACATATGTTATGAATGAAGTGTAAATACTATTGACGAAGGTAATTACTATTCCTGAGGTAATTACTATTCACAAAGGTAATTCTTATTATTGAAGGACTCTTAGATGATGACATATGGGCCCCAATAAAATAATCAAACTTACC
The DNA here is from genome assembly GCA_020205615.1 of Panax quinquefolius. Classification (NCBI taxonomy): domain Eukaryota; kingdom Viridiplantae; phylum Streptophyta; class Magnoliopsida; order Apiales; family Araliaceae; genus Panax; species Panax quinquefolius. Next base: position 16,485,535 of record CM035169.1, on the reverse strand, counting down.
AAAAATGTCTCATATAATGCAGTATCTTTATATACATCAAGGATTGAATAAATATTACCACAAATCATTTTATTTTTAATCAACACATATTTAATCTTTCAACAATTATTAATCATTTATAACTTGTCGTCTCAATTATTGATTTATCTTATAACATATTATCTGAGATGATCTTGTGTGACAATAATTGAATCAATAATATAAGAGATATAATCGATGAGCATTTAGAATTCATCTAAGTAAGAATAATTGAGCATAAATTTGAGTGACTTCTCGTATAAGACCCCACTTATTATTAATGAAATTTAATTTTCTCTATTTATTATTTTGAAATATTAAGGGTTGATTTGATTAATGTGGATAGTTAGGGGTTAAATCATAAATATTTCAAAATAAGCAAGTGGTTATAAAATATTCATTTTTTGTCGAGGAATATTAAATTGGTCGTGGAATATTACGTGTGTGGGCCCCATTAAATGAAAAAGCGATTGGATGAAAAAAATGAAGAAAATAGCAAATATAAGTTGTTTAAAAATAGCGGGCGTAGTTATTCAGATTATCTTGTTGGAATACCCGGTGGTTAAAACACACTGTCTGTTGTTGTTGAGCAAAGATGGCTGCGGTATTGCATCAATTATTGATTCTTACGTGAAGAAGGCACTACTCATAATTGTTATAGTAATTCTTGTTCAATAGTTTATTTTATTGATTCAATAATTCTTTGCGTTGGTATTTTATATTATTCTTTGTTTGATAATTGTCCTTTTGCGATATTTCCCATTATCGGATCAATAATTCATATTATTTGAATAATATTATTAGATAACATTATTGGCAATGTCTAGAAAGTTACATCTGAGGAGAGGTTTGGTCACTAATTGCTTGCGCATGATGAGGAGAGATCCTTATTGGAAAGCCCCTCTTTCTGAGGAGCGACTGGTTTGTCGTAAATGTGATTACTGTAATATTATTTGTGAATAATTAATTATTGATTCATATGATAAGGAAATATTTATTTTATATGAATATAAATGATGGATTTATTTATGTGGTTATTAATGAAGGAATTAATCTTTGAGATGTTTTATTTGTATTTTGTCGGATTGGAGGTATTAAAAGATCAAATTGGTGTTATTTATGACTTTATTGTGTGAGTTATAATATTTAATCAAGTAGTTGGATCGTTGTAATTTTTGGATATGTTATACATATATAAGTTGAGTATATGTCCACAAATTTTGAACAGATTAAAAATAGGCGTATAATTTATTATGAATTTTAAGAGGTGGTGATTAGAAATTAGGTTATAAATGATTTTGGTGGAAAATTCTAGAATTGGTGGGCCCCACTTTTGGTTGGTGAGAAATGTGCTCAATTGAATTTTCAAATGTGGTGGGTGGGAATAGTAGGAGGTAAAGCCATCGGGTTTGCGAGTTAAAATGCCTTGGCGTAACAACATTTTCTATAAATAGAAATTTAAGTTAGAATTAAAAATCACACTAGAAACAAAGTTTTCTCTCTTTCTCTCTCTATTTTATTGAGCATATTTTGTGAGTATTTAGATACTTTGAGAGTTGCTGTTCTGTACAAGTTTCATTCAGCATCACTTGAGCTTTTCCTTAGAAATCTTGATTCTTTGAGGTAAGGGATATTATTTTTTTAATGATATTATTTCTTGATATCATTATCTTTGAAATATTGATCTGAAGTTTTATCAAATTTGGAACTTTTTCATGTCGGGGTTACTATTCATGAGTTCTTATTCACGAGTTACTTATTCATGAGTTCTTATTCACGATTCTTATTCACGAGTCTTATTCATGAAGCGTGAAGATGTTTTTTTGGAATTTACATCTTTTGGTGTCGGAGTTTCTTATTCACGTATTCACGATCACTATTCACGATATCTGACTATTCATAGAAAATAAAATTTCTTCTTTTGCGTCCAAAATATCTATTACGGATACTAGCTTTGATTGTATCCATGTTTTGATCATTCTTGAATTTTACACCACTATGATTATTTTTGAGGTATTGTTGGACATGGATAAAACAAAGTCTGAATCCTTAATCCTTAATCCTTGTCATTTTGTTTCACTTTGGATTCGTTTCTTTAAAAATATTTTTCATCATCCTCGGTCTTAAATGATGATATTATTGAATATCTTTGGCTTTGTGGTGCAAAGATGAATGATTTCTGAAGAATATCTTTGGCACATAGTGCAAAAGATGAGCAGTGTTGAGATGAACATGGCCAGATCGATTAATATCTTTGGCTTTGTAGTGCAAAGATGAGCAGTGTTTAAATGAACATGACCAATGATGAATATCTTTGGCACAGTAGTGCAAAGATGAATATTTGATTCGAGATGTATATTGATTGATGTTACGAGGATAAAAGATAGATGATGAACCTTTAAATTCATACATAGAAGATAGTAGTTTGCATTCTCTACTTAACTCTTCAATGAATTATTATCTCCATTGCGAATATTGATTTAAAATTTGTTGTCTATTGTATTCTATTAGATTTTCCTGTTGAAGACTAACGATAATTTGTTGTATATTATCTTAGTCATAATATTCTTCTTGGGCTAGTTGAGCTCACCCTTTTCCTTGTTGTTCCATTTTTTTCTCGGGAGGCGAGAATGTAGCGAGTACTAGTCGGGGTATGGAATGAAGGTTCTAGAGAGAGAGATTGTTTAGTAGTCCTCACTATTTTTGTAAAATAATGTATCAATAATTATGATGGGGATTTATTTGCGTGTGGATATTATGCAGAAGACGATAATATATTTAAACTCATGATATATATTGTCGTATTTCACACGACATTTGTATTATTGAAGTTGTAGTTTGCTTCTTATACCATGTATTTGGCGACTTTCGAATGGGTGTTGTGTATACCTATTTTGAGGCGTCACATCTCACGTAAGCATCAATAATCAATATCGGTAGATATTATATATAACTACGCGTACATCTTTGTACTTTTACTCTTTGGGTAGTTCAATGCTTTTAACGGTAACACCTCTGTAATTATTTTTATAGAAAGATAATTTTGTAGTTTTCTAACTACGACAATACTTAATTAATAGGGGTCCACCAATGATTGAGCCAGTATAATCGAATATTCTAAAAAAAAAGAATATTCCTAAGCCAAATCGAATATTTTATAACAACTTTAACTACTTTGCAAAATTTATAAATATTACCCACAACTATAATATTATATCAAATTTATTCCATAATATTCAAAAATAATATTTATAAAAAAAAATTGTAAGACCACGAATTTTATGAAATAAAAGTATTCAATTTTTTTTCTTTACTATTCATGAGTTACTTATTCATGAGTTCTTATTCACGAGTTCTTATTCATAAGCGGAGTTCTTATTCACGATTCTACTATTCACGCAGTACTTATTCATGAAGCATGATAATTTTTTTTCGTAATGAAGGCATTACTCAATAATTATTACACGATAATTCTTTGCTTCAATATTTTATTTTATTGATTCAATAATTGTTGCGTTGATATTTTATATTCTTATTGTTTTGATAATTGTCATTACTGCAAGATTTTTTTATTATCGGACAATAATTCATATTATCCTAATAATATTATTGGATAACATTATTGGCAATGTCTAGAAAGTTACATCTGAGGAGAGTTTGGTCACCTAATTTGCTTGTGAAGAAGGAGAAATTCTTATTGAAAGCCCTGCTTCCTGGAACTGCGGTTGTCGATATTGTGATTACATAATATTATTTGTGAATAATTGATTATTGATTCATATGATGAGGAAAATATTGATTTTATGTGGATATAGATGGAAAATTTTTTTAATGTGACAATCGTTGAAAATTAAAATTTTATCTTTTTTTTGATAAAATAATTATTTAAATATATTATTATATTTTAATAATATAATAATAATGATATTTTTACGATGAATGTGGGATATATGAGTATATGTGGAGAAGGAGTATTTTGTTACAAAAATATTTAAAGCATATTTTATGTCAGTGGACCCCATTTCTTGACTCAAAAATTTGATTATGGCTGTAAAATCGCCCGTTTGTGGATTTCGGTCAATTTCTGTTTGGAATTTGGAAAAACTTTCTTCTGCAAAGTTGTAGAGAATGGAATTTCCTATAAAAACTTCATGATTCGAATTTTTTGATAAAAAGCTATTTATTATGAATTATTGAAGTTACGAAGTTAAAATAATTAATTTTTGGAAGTTTTAATTGTTTTATTTAAGAAAAACGTTTTTGCAATCCCACATATGATACAAATGTGCTGAATTCAGTTGGTCTAAGGTGGGCTTGAATTTGTTTAATTATATTATTATTTTATTAAATTTTACTAACTTTGGTGTTCTAAGCGTTTTCCTATAAATAGGGTCTTGGGTTAAATTGAAAATCACACCGAGAAGCGAAGTTTTCTCTCTCTATATTATCGAGTTTATTCTTATGAGTATTTTGAGTATACTTTGAGTATTGCTAGGCGGTGCAAGTTCCTTGACAAATACTATACCCATTACAAGTAGAAGTCTTGATCTTTTCGAGGTAAGGGATAGTAAAGGGATTTTAAGGGTTATTATGTTTTTAGTTTCGAAATTTTTCTGAACCTTCAAAAATTCTGGAAAAATTTGAAATGATATTTTGATGAGTTTTTGTAGAGTGTGTCCAAAAATGGCGATTTTGGATGTATAGATTAGGAGTTATGGATTTTATGAGAAAAGACTATTTTAAAAGTAACTATTTATAACTCCTTGTGATTAACTCCAAAATTGATGAAATTTTTATTGGGAGTACATCTGTATAATATCAGTATACCGTGTAAATTTTAGAATTTTTGGACAAAAGTACAATTTATGATAAATGTTTAAATATTCGGTGGTTTTGGCCATGTGAAAATGGTAAATGAATTTTAAAAATTCTGAGAAAAATATATATTCAATATGGGACTATATTCTTCTAAATACCAGAAATTAAATATTTTTGGAACTGATTTGGTATTTTCATGAAAATATTCTAGTTATGAGTAAATGAATTAAATATGTTATGTGAAGTAAGAAAATTGGAAAATATGATTTTATGGCTTGAGAATCATATATAGAGGTATATGCAGATTTTGATGAGGGTTTTGGTTATTGGTGATGAAATCTTATTAGTTAGGCATTTTATGATGATTAAATGCATTAATTAGTAAAGTGTAAACAATTTAATTAAATTGTTTATAAGTTTTAGAAATGATTAAAATATTATTGTAATATTAATAATATTAGATTATGAGATTTCTAAGTGATTTATAACATTTGGATTAAGGTGTTATAAATATGGATATGAATTTTATTATGAAACTTTATCTTTTTAAATTATAGAGTTCTTATCTTGATATCACGATCTATGTATGAATACGAGTCTTATTCATGACAAATTGGTTTCTTCTTTTTGACCAAATTATCGTTGATTTATGAATCTTACTCTTAAAATTAAAACTATGTTTTGATTATATTGTTTTTTATATAACATTCTTATAACCCTAATGATGATATTTCTCTTTGACTTGAGTGTAAAGATGGGTAGATTATTGGTATGATCGTGACCATAGGTTCTCTTTGGCCAAAGATGGTGCAAAAGTTGAATTGTTGACCGGTATGATCATGACCATTGAATTTCTGAATTGAATATTTTTAGCTTAAGTGCAAAGGTGAATTGATCAACATGGTTATAATTATTGTTATATAACTTCCGAGATGATTATGTATGAATATCTTTGGCTCGTGGTGCAAAGATGACTTGTTGATGAATATCTTAACTTTTTGTAGTGCAAAGATGAATTATTGATGAATATCTTTTGCTCGTAATGCAAAAGATGACTGTTGTTGAATATCTTTGCTTTGTAGTGCAAAGATGAATTATTGATGAATATCTTTGGCTTGTAATGCAAAGATGACTTGTTGTTGAATATCTTTGCTTTGTAGTGTAAAGATGAGCTGTTGATGAATATCTTTGGTAGTGGTGCAAAGATGAATTTATTAAATATGATTATGAGCGAGGCAGAACTGTGATTTGGTATAACCATGATCTTTGATGTTTCGAGTAAAGACGGTGATGAAATTATCTTCGTCTGGATAAGAAGAGAATTTAGAACTACAATTATGATTATAAGTTATGCATGTGATTGTGGATGAGGAATTGTTGATTGATGTTACGAGGATAAAACATTGTTGGTGGACTTTTAACATGGAGAAGATAATAGATTTTATGGTCTATTTGACTCTTCTAATGGATTCTTTCATTCCGCAATGAACTATGGTTGAAAAGTTTTATCATCTACCATATGTTCTAAATCTCCGATTTATTCTTGATGAAGACTATTGATAATTTATTTATCTTTAGTCATAATATTCTTTATTGAAGCTAGTTGTGCTCACCCTTTGTTTCATAATTCCTTTCGAGTAATAAAAGTGTAGCCGGGTCGAAATGAGGGGATAAGCGAGGAATAGAATGGTGGTCTATAGATGTTGAGGGTGAAAGCGAACCCAACTTTGAAAGGGTGTTTTGTCACTATCATACAAGATGTCTAATGACATACAAACTCGTGTTATCATAAGGCATGGTTGTGCTTTCATCCACTTGCTTTGAGTATATTTACAAGCACTACCTATATAATCTTGGTGTTTGTTTGGAGTATAATACCCAATTATAGATAGTGGAGATAATGATATGTCAAGAGAAGACTCACCATTGGGAAGAATATGATAGTAATCTTCTCATTTTTTTTTTAGGGGATCTATTAGATTCAACCAAGGATAATTACGTGGCCATATGATATCTACCATAACCTAAAAGCATGGCCTCCCATGTATGAAGGTTTCTTGAGCACTTCCCAAAGATTCTAATTTCTAAAATAGTTTTTTGACTATACCTTTATGTAAGTGTCATTATGACGTCTTACGATTGGTATATATTTGTATCCAAACTCACAAATATACGTGTTGTTGTATTTTGCACGACAATTGTTGTAATAAAGTTGTAGTTATTTTTTACATACCATATATTTCGCGACTCGAATGGGTTGGATGGAATGGACCTATTTTGGGGTCGTTATTTGCATATCGAGCTATAAGTAAGAGAGCCCCGAGCCTCTCATTGGTGACTTCACATTGATGGGGGATGCACCAGAGCCGCACTCTCCGTGGGGACGCCGCTTGAATTCGTGTGGCAACCCGATAAGTATCAATGTGAGGTGTCTTGACACAAGTTGGTGTCCAGTTACATTTGGTATCGAGCTTAGGGATATGATCTCTGGCGGAGATCGGGATTAGAACTAGGAGGGAGAGATGAGTAAATCCTTCGCTAAAGTGTGTCTACCTAAGCTTATTTGTTGGTCGGTCATAATATCGGGATATTATGTGATATGTTAATTTGTTAAATTAACCCTTGTTTTGAAGTCGTATTCTAGAATGATATCTCAAATACGGGAGATGAAGCGATGGAGAAATCATGATGACAGGGGAGATAGAATCGAAATGAAAACAAGGTATTCTCAACTCTTTGAAATGCAGTGCGTAAATTTCTGGGACGAAAATTTCATAAGGAGGGAGATTGTAAGACCTCGAATTTTATGAAATAAAAGTATTCAATTTTTTAATTACTATTCATGAGTTCTTACTATTCATGAGTTCTTATTCACGAAGTTATTATTCATGAGTTACTATTCACGAGTTACTATTCACGAGTACTATTCATGAAGCATGATAATTTTTTTCGTAAGTGAAGGCATTACTCAATAATTGTTACAAGTAATAATTATCGCTCAATATTTTATTTTATTGATTCAATAATTGTTGCGTTGATATTTTATATTTATTGTTGTTTCAATAATTGTCATTACACGATTATTTTTTATTATCGAAGACAATAATTCATATTATCTGAATAATATTATTGGATAACATTATTGGCAATGTCTAAAAGTTCTGCTCTAAGGAGAGGTTTGGTCACCTAATTGCAAGTGCCACCAAGAAGGAGAAATTCTTATTGAAAGCCCCTCTTCCTGAACCTGCTGGTCATTGTCGATATTGTGATTACGTAATATTATTTGTGAATAATTGATTATTGATTCATATGATGAGGAAAATATTGATTTTATGTGGATATAGATGGAGAAAATTTTAATGTGACAATCGTTGAAAATTAAAATTTTATCTTTTTCGATAAAATAATTCATTTAAATATATTATTATATTTTAATAATATAATAATAATGATATTTTTGATGAATGTGGGATATATGAGTATATGTGGAGAAGGAGTATTTTTGTTACCAAAATATTTAAAGCATGTTTTATGTGTTTGTGGACCCCATTTCTTGGTGAAATTTGATTATACCACGTAAAATCGCCTCGGTTTGTGGATTTCGGTCAATTTCTGTTTGGAATTTGGAAAAACTTTCTTCTGCAAAGTTGTAGAGAATTGAATTTCCTATAAAACTCTTCGAGATTCAATTTTTGATAAAAAAGCTATTTATTATGAATTATTGAAGTTACAAGTTCAAATAATTAATTTTTGGAAGTTTTAATTGTTTTATTTAAGAAAAACGTTTTTTATTTTGGGCCCACATATGATACAAATGTGCTGAATTCAGTTGGTCTAAGGTGGGCTTGAATTTGTTTAATTATATTATTATTTTATTAAATTTTCTGCTTTTGGTGTTCTAAGATTTTCCTATAAATAAAAGTCTTGGGTTAGAATTGAAAATCACACCAAACTCAAGTTTTCTCTCTATATTATCGAGCGTATTCTTATGAGTATTTTGAGTATACTTTGAGTATTGCTAGACGGTGCAAGTTCCTTGACAAAGACTATACCCTATTCTAGCTAAGAAATCGATCTTTTCGAGGTAAGGGATAGTAAAGGGATTTTAAGGGTTATTATGTTTTTAGTTTCAAAATTTTTCTGAACCTTCAAAAATTCTGGAAAAATTTGAAATGATATTTTGATGAGTTTTAGAGAGTGTGTCCAAAAATGGCGATTTTGGATGTATAGATTAGGAGTTATGGATTTTATGAGAAAAGACTATTTTAAAAGTAACTATTTATAACTCCTTGTGATTAACTCCAAAATTGATGAAATTTTTATTGGGAGTACATCTGTATAATATCAGTATACCGTGTAAATTTTAGAATTTTTGGACAAAAGTACAATTTATGATAAATGTTTAAATATTCGGTGGTTTTGGCCATGTGAAAAATGGTAAATGAATTTTAAAAATTCTGAGAAAAATATATATTCAATATGGGACTATATTCTTCTAAATACCAGAAATTAAATATTTTTGGAACTGATTTGGTATTTTCATGAAAATATTCTAGTTATGAGTAAATGAATTAAATATGTTATGTGAAGTAAGAAAATTGGAAAATATGATTTTATGGCTTGAGAATCATATATGAGGTATATGCAGATTTTTGATGAGGGTTTTGGTTATTGGTGATGAAATCTTATTAGTTAGGCATTTTATGATGATTAAATGCATTAATTAGTAAAGTGTAAACAATTTAATTAAATTGTTTATAAGTTTTAGAAATGATTAAAATATTATTGTAATATTAATAATATTAGATTATGAGATTTCTAAGTGATTTATAACATTTGGATTAAGGTGTTATAAATATGGATATGAATTTTATTATGAAACTTTATCTTTTAAGTTATGAGATTTACTATGCACGATACTACAGTCATTATGTATATTAATACGAGTACTTATTCATGCAAATTGGTTTCTTCTTTGACCAAATTATCGTTGATTTATGAATCTTACTCTTAAAATTAAAACTATGTTTTGATTATATTGTTTTATATAACATTCTTATAACCCTAATGATGATATTTCTCTTTGACTTGAGTGTAAAGATGGGTAGATTATTGGTATGATCGTGACCATAGGTTCTCTTTGGCGATGGTGCAAAAGTTGAATTGTTGAATCGGTATGATCATGACCATTGAATTTACAATTGAATATTTTTAGCTTAAGTGCAAAGGTGAATTGATCAACATGGTTATAATTATTGTTATATAACTTCCGAGATGATTATGTATGAATATCTTTGCTCTCGTAGTGCAAAGATGACTTGTTGATGAATATCTTAAATTTGTAGTGCAAAGATGAATTATTGATGAATATCTTTTGCTCGTAATGCAAAGATGACTGTTGTTGAATATCTTTAGCTTTGTAGGTCTGAAAGATGAATTATTGATGAATATCTTTGGCTCAGAATGCAAAGATGACCCGTTGTTGAATATCTTTTCTTTTGTAGTAAAAAGATGAATCTGTTGATGAATATCTTTGGTCGTGGTGCAAAGATGAATTTATTAGTATGATTATGAACAGGAACTGTGATTTGGTATAACCATGATCTTTGATGTTTCAGGTAAAGACAGGTGATGAAATTATCTTCGTCCTGGATAAGAAGAGGAATTTAGAACTACAATTATGATTATAAGTTATGCATGTGATTGTGGACAGGAATTGTTGATTGATGTTACAGGGATAAAACATTGTTGGTGGACTTTTAACATGGAGAAGATAATAGATTTTATGGTCTATTTGACTCTTCTAATGGATCGCTTCATTCAACCGCAACTATGGTTGAAAAGTTTTATCATCTACCATATGTTCTAAATCTACGATTTATTACCGATGAAGACTATTGATAATTTATTTATCTTTAGTCATAATATTCTTTATTGAAATTAGTTGTGCTCACCCTTTTGTTTCATAATTCCTTTCGGTGTAATAAAAGTGTAATTTGGGTCGAGCGGGGATATAGCGAGGAATAGAATGGTGGTCTATAGATGTTGAGGGTGAGGCGAACCCAACTTTGAAAGGGTGTTTTGTCACTATCATACAAGATGTCTAATGACATACAAACTCGTGTTATCATAAGGCATGGTTGTGCTCATCCACTTGCTGAGTATATTTACAAGCACTACCTATATAATCTTGGTGTTTGTTTGGAGTATAATACCCAATTATAGATAGTGGAGATAATGATATGTCAAGAGAAGACTCACCATTGGGAAGAATATGATAGTAATCTTCTCATTTTTTTTGGGGGTCTATTGGGTCAACCAAGGATAATTCTGTGGCCATATGATATCTACCATAACCTAAAAGCATGGCCTCCCATGTACGAAGGTTTCCTTGAGCACTTCCCAAAGATTCTAATTTCTAAAATAGTTTTTGACTATACCTTTATGTAAGGTGTCATTATGACGTGCTACAGTTGGTATATATTTGTATCCAAACTCACAGCATATGTGTTGTTGTATTTTACGCGACAATTGTTGTAATAAAGTTGTAGTTATTTTCGTACCATATATTTCGCGACTCGAGAATGGGTTGGATGGAATGGACCTATTTTGGGGTCGCGCATTTTTTAGTATCGTAGCTATAAGTAAAGAGCCCCGAGCCTCTCATTTGGGTGACTTCTGTTGATGGGGGATGCACCGCCCGACTCTCCGTAGGGGACGCCTCATTACGGTTGCAAAAGCGATAGGTATCAATGTGAGGTCTTGACACCTGTTGTTGGTGTCCAGAGTTACATTTGGTATCGAGCTTAGGGATATGATCTCCGGCGAGATCGGGATTAGAACTAGGAGGAGAGATGAGTAAATCCTTCGCTAAAGTGTGTCTACCTAAGCTTATTTGTTGGTCGGTCATAATATCGGGATATTATGTGATATGTTAATTTGTTAAATTAACCTTTGTTTTGAAGTCAGTGATTCTAGAATGATATCCAAATACGTGAGGAGATGAAAGAATGGAGAAATCGTGATGACGGGGAGATAGAATCAAATGAAAACAAGGTATTCTCAACTCTTTGAAATACCGAATGCGTAAATTTCGGGACGAAATTTCATAAGGAGGGAGATTGTAAGACCGAATTTTATGAAATAAAAGTATTCAATTTTTTTAATTACTATTCAGCGTGAGTTACTTATTCAGCTGAGTTCTTATTCACGATTACTTATTCAGCGGAGTTATTATTCACGAAGTTCTTATTCACGTAGTACTATTCATGAAGCATGATAATTTTTTTCGTAAGAAGGCATTACTCAATAATTGTTACGAGTAATTATTGTTCAATATTTTATTTTATTGATTCAATAATTGTTGCGTTGATATTTTATATTCTTGTTGTTTCAATAATTGTCATTACACGTTATTTTTTATTATCGAAGCAATAATTCATATTATCCGAATAATATTATTGGATAACATTATTGGCAATGTCTAAAAAGTTACATCAAGGAGAGGTTTGGTCACCTAATTGCGCCACAAGATGAGAGAAATTCTTATTGAAAGCCCCTTTCCTGGGGGAACTGCACCGTTGTCAATATTGTGATTACATAATATTATTTGTGAATAATTGATTATTGATTCATATGATGAGGAAAATATTGATTTTATGTGGATATAGATGGAGAAAATTTTTAATGTGACAATTGTTGAAAATTAAAATTTTATCTTTTTCTGATAAAATAATTCATTTAAATATATTATTATATTTTAATAATATAATAATAATGATATTTTTACGATGAATGTGGGATATATGAGTATATGTGGAGGAGGAGTATTTTTGTTACCAAAAATATTTAAAGCATGTTTTATGTGTCGGTGGACCCCATTTCTTGACTGAAATTTGATTATAGCCTGTAAAATCGCCCGTTTGTGGATTTCGGTCAATTTCTGTTTGGAATTTGGAAAAACTTTCTTCTGCAAAGTTGTAGAGAATTGAATTTCCTATAAAAACTCACGAGATTCAAATTTTTTGATAAAAAAGCTATTTATTATGAATTATTGAAGTTCTGAAGTTCCGAAATAATTAATTTTTGGAAGTTTTAATTGTTTTATTTAAGAAAAACGTTTTTGCAATCCCACATGATATACAAATGTGCTGAATTCAGTTGGTCTAAGGTGGGCTTGAATTTGTTTAATTATATTATTATTTTATTAAATTTTCGCTTTGGTGTTCTAAGCATTTTCCTATAAATAGGGTGCTTAGGTTAAATTGAAAATCACACCGTAAATCAAGTTTTCTCTCTCTATATTATCGAGCGTATTCTTGTGAGTATTTTGAGTATACTTTGAGTATTGCTAGATACGGTGCAAGTTCCCTTCAAAGACTATACCCTAGATTCTAGCTAGAAGTCTTGATCTTTTTGAGGTAAGTGGATAGTAAGGATTTTTTAGGTTATTATGTTTTTAGTTTCGAAATTTTCTGAACCTTCAAAATTCTGGAAAAATTTGAAATGATATTTTGATGAGTTTTAGTAGAGTGTGTCCAAAATGGCGATTTTTGGATGTATAGATTAGAGTTATGGATTTTATGAGAAAAGACTATTTTAAAAGTAACTATTTATAACTCCTTGTGATTAACTCCAAAATTGATGAAATTTTTATTGGGAGTACATCTGTATAATATCAGTATACCGTGTAAATTTTAGAATTTTTGGACAAAAGTACAATTTATGATAAATGTTTAAATATTCGGTGGTTTTGGCCATGTGAAAAATGGTAAATGAATTTTAAAAATTCTGAGAAAAATATATATTCAATATGGGACTATATTCTTCTAAATACCAGAAATTAAATATTTTTGGAACTGATTTGGTATTTTTCATGAAAATATTCTAGTTATGAGTAAATGAATTAAATATGTTATGTGAAGTAAGAAAATTGGAAAATATGATTTTATGGCTTGAGAATCATATATGAGGTATATGCAGATTTTTGATGAGGGTTTTGGTTATTGGTGATGAAATCTTATTAGTTAGGCATTTTATGATGATTAAATGCATTAATTAGTAAAGTGTAAACAATTTAATTAAATTGTTTATAAGTTTTAGAAATGATTAAAATATTATTGTAATATTAATAATATTAGATTATGAGATTTCTAAGTGATTTATAACATTTGGATTAAGGTGTTATAAATATGGATATGAATTTTATTATGAAACTTTATCTTTTTAGGTAGGTTACTTACGCATGCGATATACGGTACTATGTATGAATACGTGGTACTATTCACGACAAATTGGTTTCTTCTTTGACCAAATTATCGTTGATTTATGAATCTTACTCTTGAAATTAAAACTATGTTTTGATTATATTGTTTTTATATAACATTCTTATAACCCTAATGATGATATTTCTCTTTGACTTGAGTGTAAAGATGGGTAGATTATTGGTATGATCGTGACCATAGGTTCTCTTTGGCCAGAAGTGCAAAAGTTGAATTGTTGACTGGTATGATCATGACCATTGAATTTACAATTGAATATTTTTAGCTTAAGTGCAAAGGTGAATTGATCAACATGGTTATAATTATTGTTATATAACTTCTGAGATGATTATGTATGAATATCTTTGGCTCGTAGTGTAAAGATGACTTGTTGATGAATATCTTAGCCTGTAGTGCAAAGATGAATTATTGATGAATATCTTTTGCTCGTAATGCAAAGATGACTGTTGTTGAATATCTTTAGCTTTGTGAAAAGTGCAAAGATGAATTATTGATGAATATCTTTGGCTCAGAATGCAAAGATGACTTGTTGTTGAATATCTTTAGCTTTGTAGTGTAAAGATGAATCTGTTGATGAATATCTTTGGTAGTGGTGCAAAGATGAATTTATTAGTATGATTATGAATGCGAACTGTGATTTGGTATAACCATGATCTTTGATGTTTCGAGTAAAGACAGTGATGAAATTATCTTCGTCCCCGGATAAGAAGAGAATTTAGAACTACAATTATGATTATAAGTTATGCATGTGATTGTGGATGTGAAATTGTTGATTGATGTTACGAGGATAAAACATTGTTGGTGGACTTTTAACATGGAGAAGATAATAGATTTTATGGTCTATTCGACTCTTCTAATGGATTGCTTCATTCCGCTGCAACTATGGTTGAAAAGTTTTATCATCTACCATATGTTCTAAATCTACGATTTATTATTGATGAAGACTATTGATAATTTATTTATCTTTAGTCATAATATTCTTTATCGAGCTAGTTGGTTTCTCACCCTTTTGTTTCATAATTCCTTTCGTGTAATAAAAGTGTAAATTGGGTCGAGCGGGGATAGCGAGGAATAGAATGGTGGTCTATAGATGTTGAGGGTGAGGCGAACCCAACTTTGAAGGGTGTTTTGTCACTATCATACAAGATGTCTAATGACATATATACAAACTCGTGTTATCATAAGGCACGGTTGTGCTCATCCACTTGCCGAGTATATTTACAAGCACTACCTATATAATCTTGGTGTTTGTTTGGAGTATAATACCCAATTAGAGATAGTGGAGATAATGATATGTCAAGAGAAGACTCACCATCGGGAAGAATATGATAGTAATCTTCTCGTATTTTTTGGGGGTCTATTGGGTCAACCAAGGATAATTCGTGGCCATATGATATCTACCATAACCTAAAAGCATGGCCTCCCATGTATACGAAGGTTTCTCTTGAGCACTTCCCAAAGATTCTAATTTCTAAAACAGTTTTTGACTATACCTTTATGTAAGGTGTCATTATGACGTACGCTACAGCTTGGTATATATTTGTATCCAAACTCACAAAGATATGTGTTGTTGTATTTTGCACGACAATTGTTGTAATAAAGTTGTAGTTATTTTTCGTACCATATATTTGGCGACTCGTAATGGGTTGGATGGAATGGACCTATTTTGGGGTCGCATTTTTAGTATCGTGAGCTATAAGTAAAGAGCCCCGAGCCTCTCGTTTGGTGACTTCGCTTGATGATGGGGATGCACCGGCCGCACTCTCCGTAGGGGCCTGCTCATGGGGCAAACCGATAGGTATCAATGTGAGGTGTTGACACAAGTTGGTGTCCGAGTTACATTTGGTATCGTAGCTTAGGGATATGATCTCCGGTGGAGATCGGGATTAGAACTAGGAGGGGAGAGATGAGTAAATCCTTCGCTAGTGTGTCCTACCTAAGCTTATTTGTTGGTCACCATAATATCGGAATATTATGTGATATGTTAATTTGTTAAATTAACCCTTGTTTTGAAGTCAGTATTCTAGAATGATATCTCAAAAATACGTGAGATGAAAGAATGGAGAAATCATGATGACGAGGAGATAGAATCAAATGAAAACAAGGTATTCTCAACTCTTTGAAATACTGTGCACGAAATTTCGGGGACGAAATTTCATAAGGAGGGGAGATTGTAAGACCCCAATTTTATGAAATAAAAGTATTCAATTTTTTTAATTACTATTCATGAAGTTACTATTCATGAGTTACTATTCACGAAGTTACTATTCATGAGTTACTATTCACGAGTTACTATTCACGAGTACTATTCATGAAGCATGATAATTTTTTTTTTTCGTAAGAAGGCATTACTCAATAATTGTTACAATAATTACCGCTCAATATTTTATTTTATTGATTCAATAATTGTTGCATACGTGATATTTTATATTGTTGTTGTTTTGAATAATTGTCATTACACATTATTTTTATTATCTAAGCAATAATTCATATTATCCGAATAATATTATTGGATAACATTATTGGCAATGTCTAGAAAGTTCTGTCTAAGGAGAGGTTTGGTCACCTAATCATACCAAAGAAGAGAGAAATTCTTATTGGAAAGCCCCTCTTTCCTGAACCGCTGCCAATATCAATATTGTGATTACGTAATATTATTTGTGAATAATTGATTATTGATTCATATGATGAAAAAATATTGATTTTATGTGGATATAGATGGAGAAAAATTTTAATGTGACAATCGTTGAAAATTAAAATTTTATCTTTTTCGATAAAATAATTCATTTAAATATATTATTATATTTTAATAATATAATAATAATGATATTTTTACGATGAATGTGGGATATATGAGTATATGTGGAGAAGGAGTATTTTTGTTACCAAAAATATTTAAAGCATGTTTTATGTGTTTGGACCCCATTTCTTGATTGAAATTTGATTATGGCACGTAAAATCGCTTGCTTGTGGATTTTTGTCCAATTTACGTTTGGAATTTGGAAAAACTTTCTTCTGCAAAGTTGTAGAGAATTGAATTTCCTATAAAAACTCGTGAGATTCGAATTTTTGATAAAAAGGCTATTTATTATGAATTATTGAAGTTCAAGTTCAAATAATTAATTTTTGGAAGTTTTAATTGTTTTATTTAAGAAAAACGTTTTTTTTGCAATCCCACATATGATACAAATGTGCTGAATTCAGTTGGTCTAAGGTGGGCTTGAATTTGTTTAATTATATTATTATTTTATTAAATTTTCTCGCTTTGGTGTTCTAAGCATTTTCCTATAAATAGGTGCTTAGGTTAGAATTGAAAATCACACCGTAAATCAAGTTTTCTCTCTCTATATTATCGAGCGTATTCTTGTGAGTATTTTGAGTATACTTTGAGTATTGCTAGATTTGGCAAGTTCCTTCAAAGACTATACCCGTTATTCTAAATTAGAAGATCTTTTCTTTTCGAGGTAAGGGATAGTAAGGGATTTTAAGGGTTATTATGTTTTTAGTTTCGAAATTTTTCTGAACCTTCAAAATTCTGGAAAAATTTGAAATGATATTTTGATGAGTTTTAGAGAGTGTGTCCAAAATGGCGATTTTTGGATGTATAGATTAGAGTTATGGATTTTATGAGAAAAGACTATTTTAAAAGTAACTATTTATAACTCCTTGTGATTAACTCCAAAATTGATAAAATTTTTATTGGGAGTACATCTATATAATATCAGTATACCGTGTAAATTTTAGAATTTTTGGACAAAAGTACAATTTATGATAAATGTTTAAATATTCGGTGGTTTTGGCCATGTGAAAATGGTAAATGAATTTTAAAAATTCTGAGAAAATATATATTCAATATGGGACTATATTCTTCTAAATACCAGAAATTAAATATTTTTGGAACTGATTTGGTATTTTTCATGAAAATATTCTAGTTATGAGTAAATGAATTAAATATGTTATGTGAAGTAAGAAAATTGGAAAATATGATTTTATGGCTTGAGAATCATATATGAGGTATATGCAGATTTTGATGAGGGTTTTGGTTATTGGTGATGAAATCTTATGAGTTAGGCATTTTATGATGATTAAATGCATTAATTAGTAAAGTGTAAACAATTTAATTAAATTGTTTATAAGTTTTAGAAATGATTAAAATATTATTGTAATATTAATAATATTAGATTATGAGATTTCTAAGTGATTTATAACATTTGGATTAAGGTGTTATAAATATGGATATGAATTTTATTATGAAACTTTATCTTTTCGTGTCGAGGTTACTATGCACGTATACGGTACTATGTATGAATACGGGGTACTATTCATGACAAATTGGTTTCTTCTTTGACCAAATTATCGTTGATTTATGAATCTTACTCTTGAAATTAAAACTATGTTTTGATTATATTATTTTTATATAACATTCTTATAACCCTAATGATGATATTTCTCTTTGACTTGAGTGTAAAGATGGGTAGATTATTGGTACGATCGCGACCATAGGTTCTCTTTGGCCATGAGTGCAAAAAGTTGAATTGTTGATTGGTATGATCATGACCATTGAATTTACAATTGAATATTTTTAGCTTAAGTGCAAAGGTGAATTGATCAACATGGTTATAATTATTGTTATATAACTTCGAGATGATTATGTATGAATATCTTTGGCTCAGTAGTGCAAAGATGACTTGTTGATGAATATCTTAAATTTGTAGTGCAAAAGATGAATTATTGATGAATATCTTTTGCTCAGTAATGCAAAGATGACTGTTGTTGAATATCTTTAGCCAGAGTAGCAAAAGATGAATTATTGATGAATATCTTTGCTCAGAATGCAAAGATGACCCGTTGTTGAATATCTTTGCTTTGTAGTGTAAAGATGAATCGTTGATGAATATCTTTGCCGTGGTGCAAAGATGAATTTATTAGTATGATTATGAACAGAACCGTGATTTGGTATAACCATGATCTTTGATGTTTCGTAAAGACAGTGATGAAATTATCTTCGTTCCGGATAAGAAGAGAAATTTAGAACTACAATTATGATTATAAGTTATGCATGTGATTGTGGATGAGAATTGTTGATTGATGTTACAGGATAAAACATTGTTGGTGGACTTTTAACATGGAGAAGATAATAGATTTTATGGTCTATTTGACTCTTCTAATGGATTGCTTCATTCCACCGCAACTATGGTTGAAAAGTTTTATCATCTACCATATGTTCTAAATCTCGATTTATTAGATGATGAAGACTATTGATAATTTATTTATCTTTAGTCATAATATTCTTTACTGAGCTAGTTGTGCTCACCCTTTTGTTTCATAATTCCTTTCAGGTAATAAAAGTGTAGCTGGGTCGAGCGGGGGATAGCGAGGGAATAGAATGGTGGTCTATAGATGTTGAGGGTGAGGCGAACCCAACTTTGGAAGGGTGTTTTGTCACTATCATACAAGATGTCTAATGACATATATACAAACTCGTGTTATCATAAGGCATGGTTGTGCTCATCCACTTGCTGAGTATATTTACAAGCACTACCTATATAATCTTGGTGTTTGTTTGGAGTATAATACCCAATTAGAGACAGTGGAGATAATGATATGTCAAGAGAAGACTCACCATTGGGAAGAATATGATAGTAATCTTCTCGTATTTTTTTGGGGTCTATTGGGTCAACCAAGGATAATTCTGTGGCCATATGATATCTACCATAACCTAAAAGCATGGCCTCCCATGTACGAAGGTTTCCTTGAGCACTTCCCAAAGATTCTAATTTCTAAAACAGTTTTTGACTATACCTTTATGTAAGGTGTCATTATGACGTACTTCTGATTGGTATATATTTGTATCCAAACTCACAAAGATATGTGTTGTTGTATTTTGCACGACAATTGTTGTAATAAAGTTGTAGTTGTTTTTCGTACCATATATTTGGCGACTCAGAATGGGTTGGATGGAATGGACCTATTTTGGGGTCGTTACAAAAATCATCTTTATTTATAAAAGCTGGGGTCTTACATTTGCACTACAGGCCAAATATATTCATCAACAGTTCATATTTGCACTACAGGCCAAATATATTAATATCTCAAAGAAATATATAATCATTTCAGAATTTATATAAACAATAATTATAACCATGTTGATCGTTTCACCTTTGCACTTAAGCTAAAGATATTCAATTATAAATTCAATGGTCATGATCATACCAGTCAACAATTCAACTTTGCACTACTGGCCAAAGAGAACCTGTAAGACCCCAACTTTTTGAATAAAGATGAATTTTCTATAATTATCATTTTTGAATATTATGGAATGAATTTGATATAATGTTATAATTGTGGATAATATTTATAAATTTTGCAAAGTACGCAAGTTGTTATATAATATTCGAATTGTCGGGAAATATTCGTTTTAACAGGGAATATTCGTACAACAGCACAATCATTAGTGGACCCCACAATAGAATTATTGTCGGATTGAAAAATTACAAAAATACTTTATAAAAATAACGGCGGAAGTTTTACCGTTAATCGTGTTGAAACACCCTTGTTAAAAAGTACATGAATACGCGTAGTTACATGAAGAAAGACACAAGATTGATTATTGTCGCCACGTGAGAAGTCACTCAGTTTTGTTCAATTATTATTACAGTAATTGATGCAAGGTATCTCACATTATTTGATTCAATTATTTTTAATATTTTATATATTATTAAATCAATAATTGAGACGACAAGGTTATTAATATTATTATTCGCAATATTAACGATGTTCGTAAGTTCATCGAGGACGATGTTTGGTCATCTAATTGCTGCTACCAATAGGAGAAATCCTTATTGAAAGCCCTCTTTCTGAGGAACGACTTCGGTCGATTAATATTGTGAATTATAATAATGATGATAAATGTTGTTAAAAATATTGAGAGTTTTATGAAGTAATTGTTATAAATTTTGTTTATTATTTGGACCCCCACTTACCCATTTTTCAAAATTGTTGGTAGAAAGTTATCTCAATTTTGTTTTATTATTTATATATATATATAAGTTATTATATATTTTTTTATAAATGTCAGTATATATATATATATATATATATATATATATATATATATATATTTATATAAAATTGTGAGTGGGGTGGGTGGTGTAGGCTTTAGTGTAGGTTTTGGATTTTTGTGGATGTAAGTTACGTGTGGTGAAGGGAGTAGATATATTATAATGAAAGTTGTCAATTTGGCGGGAGGGAAAATAATGGTGCCAGGAGATATTTTAGTGGGAGAAGGAAAAGGCATCACACGGGTGATGCCGTGTGATGCAGGATATGTATATTATAATAAGTTTTATTTTATTAGAATATTTTATGGACCGTCCGATTAAAAGTAAATCAATCTGGACCGTTCATGGATTAGTTACTATGCAGTCCATTCTTCTATAAATAGAAGTTCATTCCTTCATTATTTCTTACGAATTCACTGAAACTCTAGAGAGAGAAATTATAAAGAAACTATAGAAAAGTATTCTGCTACTTTTCTACTCTTATATTCAGTTTCTTTTACGGTAAGGGGTATTATTTCTTTTGTATTCATGAAGAGAACTTCTGTTATTCCATTATTTATTATTCTATTGAATAACCAAAGATAATGCTGCGACTACCCTATACTTGGTGAAATTCTTCTATTATTCCGTTCTTATTATTATTCTCATTGAATATCCTCGTCATGCGCTTTTATGCCTAACCTAATTCCGCCTTTATTATTATTCTTTGAATATCCTGTCGGTGCGAATTTTGCCTCGACCGGTTCCGCTACTTTATTATTCTGTTGAATAACTCGTCATCGGGCAATCTGCATGCACGGTGATTTCTTTTGTTATTTTATTCACGTTACTATACTCAACATTAAAGTTTTGACTTCTATACTCCATGAAATTAGTGGAATATCCTCGATATTTGCGCTTCATCCAAAGATCTTTTATGAAAATATTCTTCTGAGCATTCTTGAATTTTTCTCTACAAAGCAGTATCAGGTTGACAATTTGGACGTTATTAGTTCCTAGATAAATTAATTCTTGAACTTGTTTTATTGAATTCTTATATCATTATCATCATCCTCATGTTTATATTTTTGAAAGTTATCTGTGGCCTGTAGTGCATGGATGGACTTGGTATGATTATGACCAGGGATTATTCGGTGTAATCATGACTGTAATGTTACAATTGATGTGGTAAAAGTCCTCATTGGCCGTAGTGCATTGATGAATAGTTGTTGGCATGATCATGACCATTAATGAATACACAAATATTATTGGCCCGTATTGCATGGATAATTGTGGTCGTGATACTAAAGAACATCTGTGGTCGTAGTGCAGGGGTGATTCGATGATGTGGATTATTTATTAAGTTGAGTCTCAGCGATAAAAGTCATGAAAAACCTTTTAAATCATAGAAGATAGTAGATTTTATTCTCTACTTGACTCTTCTAATGGATTGCTTGTTCACCGCAGCTTAAACTTGATGTTTGTTATATTTTATCGCTTTAACACTCGTTGAAGGCTAATGATAATTTATTCTCAGACATCTTAGTCATAATATTTCTTCTTGGGCTAGTTGAGCTCACCCTTTTGCTTTCATTGTTCTCTTCAGAAATGAGAACGTAGCGAGGGACTAGTCGGGGAACAGTGGCGATCGGCCCGATGATAACATTAGTAGTCCTCACTATTCTATGAAATAGTGTAATAATAAATGTAATGAGGACCCCATTGAGTTTGTATATTGTCTAGATGACAATATTTGTATTAAAACTCACAAGATATGTTTAGTCGTATTTTACACGAATCGTTATATAATTAAGTTGTATTTGAATTTTGTACCATATATTTGGTGACTCAAGATGGGTGATGTATACCTATTTTGGGGCGCCACAGTTGAATCGTAGCTTGGGGATATGATCCCTGGCTAAGATGTGAGAATAGAACTAGGAGGGGAGAGACGGGGAATTCCTTCGCTAGTATGACCTATCTAAGTTTATTTTTGTATTTAATTGGTCGGTCAGAATATAGGGATAATATGTTACATGTCAATTAACCTTTTGTTTTGTGGCAGTATCTAAAAATGACATCCGAGAATGTTAAGAATAACAATGGAGCACAGACGACCGTTGATTCACCACATATCAATAATCAGGATAATGTGCATCAGGAAGGCGACAATCCTCATGCAAACAACAACACTGACCAAATGATGAATGATGGAATATTTAGAGGCTTTATGCAATTCATGCAACAGCAGGCGAGAGCGGCTCCTGTCCAAAATGTAGGTGGAACCACTAGAAACTCTCGGACGGTCACCGCTAAAAAGTTCAAGGAGCTGGGACCACCGGAGTTTATTGGAGAGCCAAAACCACTTAAGGCGGAAGCATGGGATAAAGCGATCACCAAGATATTTGATTTCTTGGGATCTCGAGAGAGCAAAAGGTTCCTTTCACGCCTTTTATGTTGCGAGGAGGGCGACATCGGTGGGAGTTTGTAAAAGCGTACTCAACCTGCCGCACTAAAAATATCTTGGGAGAAGTTCCAAGAACTATTCAACGACAAGTGTGAGACCCCAGATTTTTTGAATAAAGATTTAATTTTCACGAAATATTTTTTAAAATTATGGTGTGAATTTGATATAATGTTATAGTTGTGGGTAATATTTATAAATTTTGCAAAGTACGCAAGTTGTTATAAAATATTCGCTTAGTCTGGGAATATTCTTTTGTCTGCGGAATATTCGTATTTACGACATGACAATCATCAGTGGACCCCAAAACGGAATTATTGTCGTATTGCGAAAACGATAAAAATACTTTATGAAAATAACTACGAGGTGTTACCGTTAAAACCGCTGAACTACCCTAGTAGTAAAAAAGTACGATGAATACGCGTGGTTGCATAGTCATGAAATCCAGATTGATTATTGATGCTTACGTGAGAAGTCACTCAAATTTATACTCAATTATTACTACAATGAATTGCCGATCATATCTCTTATATTATTGATTCAATTATTGTCACAAGATTATCATCAGATAATATGTTATATTATTAAATCAATAATTGAGACGACAAGTTATAAATGATTAATAATTGTTGAAAGATTAAATATGTGTTGATTAAAAATAAAATGATTTATGGTAATATTTATTCAATCCTCGGTGTATATAAAGAGTCTCATTATGAGACGCTTGTGGTAAGTTTGGTTATTTTATGGGGGCCCATATGTCATCATCTAAGAGTCTCTTCATCAATAGTAATTACCTTCGTCAATAAGTAATTACCTTCGCCAATAGTAATTACCTTCGTCGATAGTAATTACCTTCATCAATAGTAATTACCTTCATCAATAGTAATTACCTTTACCGACGTCAAACCACTTGCATTTATATTATTAAAAGCGCCGAACCACTTGTCGTTTCACATTACGACGCCGAACCAATTGTCGTTTCACATTACAAATCGTCAAACCACTTTTCTTTTCACATCACTGGGTTCGTCAAGCCACTCGCCTTTTCACATGGCAAGTGCTAAGCTAGAAATCTTCAATAAATAGAGGCCTAGTGCTTCATTATTTTCACGAATTCATTCAAGCTATAGAGAAAAAAAGTATAGAGAATAAAAAGAAAAAGAAGAAGAGTATTCTTCGTTACTACACTATCATGCAGATTCAATCTCCTACTAAAGTAAGGGGTGTTATTCTTTCTTATTCATGAAGAGAATCTGTTGTTATTCCATTGCTTATTATTCGGCTTGGAATAACTCAGATACGCTGGCTTACCCTATACTTGGTGACATTCTTCTATTATTCTGTTAGAACATCCCGTCTGCGTGTATTTTACACCTGACGGTTCTGCTTTTATTATTATTCTCGCTGGAACATCCATACGTGTGTTTTATACCGGACCGGTTCCGTTATTTATTATTCTCGCTGAATAACCTTCCTCGCAAGGCCTATCGCATGCACGGTGATTTCTTTTGTTATTCCATTCTTTATTATACTCATTGGTTTAAACTTTGACTTCTATACTCCATGAAATTAGTGGAATATCCTCGATATTTGCGGCTTCATCCAAGATCCTTTCATGGAAATATTCTTCTAAGTATTCTTGAATTTTACTCTACAAAGCAAAGATCATGTTGATACAATTGATGTTATTGGTTCTGGATAAATTAATTCTTGAACTTGTTTTATTGAATTCTTATATCATTGTCATCATCCTCATGTTTATATTATGTTGAAAGTCATCTCGTGGCCTATAAAGGCATGGATGGACTTGGTATGATTATGACCGTGGATTATTCTTGTAATCATGACCATAATGTTACAAATGATGTGAAAATTAAAAGTCCTCATTGGCCCGTAGTGCATTGATGGACAGTTGTTGGCATGATCATGACCATTAATGAATACACAAATATTCTTGGGTCGTAGTTCATGGATAATTGTGGTTGTGATACTAAAGAATATCCTTGGAAGTAGCGCGGGGTGATTCGATGATGTTGAATATTTATTAAGTCGAGTCTCAAATTTATAATGATGATGAAAAACCTTTAAAATCATAAAAGATAGTAGATTTTATTTTATACTGACTCTTTTAATGGATTCTTTGGTTCACCGCAGCTTAAACTTGATGTTTATTATATTTTCTCGCTTTAACATCATTGAAGGCTAATGATAATTTATTCTACATTATCTTAGTCATAATATTTCTTACTAGGCTAGTTGAGCTCACCTTTTTCTCGTGGACGCCCCCAAAATAGGTATACACCACACCCATTCTCGAGTCGCCAAATATATGGTACGTAAACAACTACAACTTTATTATTACAACAAAGAAATCAGTGAGTTTAAATACAAATATTATCTTCTGACAATATCTATACTCAAATAAATCCCCATCACATTTATTGATATATTATTTTACAAAAATGGTGAGGACTACTAAACAATCCTTTCTAAAACCTTCATTCCATACCCCGACTAAGTACTGCCACATTCTCGCCTCCCGAGAAGAAAAATGGAACAACAAGGAAAAGGGTGAGCTCAACTAGCCCAAGAAAGAATACTATGACTAAGATAATATACAACAAATTATCGTTAGTCTCCAACAGGGAAAAATCGATAGAATCACAATAGACAACAAGTTTCAGATCAATATTCATATGGAAATAATAATTCATGTAAGAGTTACGTAGAGAATGAAATCTACTATAATCTATGAATTTAATACCCATCATCAATATTTTATCCCTCAGTAACATCAATCAATATTCATCTCAAATCAAATATTCATCTTTGCACTACAAAGCCAAAGATATTCATCAATCCATTATGTTCATCTCAACACTGCTCATCTTTGCACTAAAGGCCAAAGATATTCATCATCGGGCCATGTTCATTTAAACACTGCTCATCTTCTTTGCACTACAGCCAAAGATATTCTTTAGAAATCATTCATCTTTGCACTACAGTGCCAAAGATATTCAATAATATCATCATTTAAGACCGAGGATGATGAAAAATATTTTAAAAACGAATCCAATGAAACAAAATGACAAGGATTAAGGATTAAGGATTCGTACTTTGTTTTATCCATGTCCAACAATACCTCAAAAATAATCATAGTGGTGTAAAATTCAAGAATGATCAAAACATGGATACAATCAAAGCTAGTATCCGTAATAGATATTTTGACTAAAAAGAAGAAATTTTATTTTTCTATGAATAGTGCCAGTATATGAATAGTCAGATATCGTGAATAAAGAATCTATAACGTGAATAAGAATCTGATAAATTCCACAAAAAACATCTTCACGCTTACATGAATAGTACTCGTGAATAATAACTCGTGAATAAGAACTCATGAATAAGAACTCATGAATAAGAACTCATGAATAATAACTCCATACGAAAAAAGTTCCAAATTTGATAAAAACTTCAGATCAATATTTCAAAGATAATGATATCAAGAAATAATATCATTATGAAAAAAAAAATATCCCTTACCTCAAAGAATCAAGATTTCTAAGGAAAGGCTCAAGTGATGTTTGAATGAAACTTGTTCAACAAAGAACTCTCAAAGTATCTAAATACTCACAAAATACGCCAATAATATAGAGAGAAAGAGAAAACTTTGTTTCGGTGTGATTTTCAATTCTAACTTAGCCCTCTATTTATAGGAAAATGTTAAAGACGTCAAGCAGACTTTAACTCGCAACCCCGATGGCTTTACTCTCTACTATTCCCACCCACCACATTTGAAAATTCAATTGAGCACATTTCTCACCAACCAAAAGTGGGGCCCACCAATTTTAAAATTTTCCACCAAAATCATTTATAACCTAATTTCAATCACCACCTCTTAAAATTCATAATAAATTATACGCCTCATCTTTAACGGCTCAAAATTTGTGGACATATACTCAACTTATATATGTATAACATATCCAAAAATTACAACGATCCAACTATTTGGATTAAATATTATAACTCACACAATAAAGCTGTAATAACACCGATTTGATTTTTTTTAATACCTCCAATCCGACAAAATACAAATAAAACATCTCAGCATTAATTCCTTCATTAATAACCACATAAATAAATCCATCATTTATATTCATATAAAATAAATATTTCCTTATCATATGAATCAATAATTAATTATTCACAAATAATATTACGTAATCACATTTATGACAACCAGTCGCTCCTGTGAAAGAGGGGCTTTCCGATAAGGATTTCTCCTCATCGCGCCATGCAATTAGGTGACCAAACCTCTCCTTAGACATGTAACTTTCTAGACATTGCCAATAATGTTATCTAATAATATTATTCAAATAATATGAATTATCGATCCGATAATGGGAAATATCATAAGTTGATAATTATTGAAACAAAGAATAATATAAAATTCCAACGCAAAGAATTATTGAATCAATAAAATAAAATATCGAATAAGAATTATCGTAATAATTATTGAGTAGTGCCTTCTTACGTAAGAATCAATAATTGATGCAATACCGTACTACTGCTCAACAACGCCAGATTAGTGTGTTTTAACCAACGGGTATTCCAACAAAGATAATCTGTAGAATAATTACGCCAAGTTATTTTTAAACAACTTATATTTGTCGCTTTCTCATCCAATCGCTTTACGTTATGGGGCCCACAAATGGTCACGCTCTTGTCGCATTTAATATTCCCCGACAAAGATTTAATATTCCACGACCAAACGAATATTCCCCGACAAAAATGAATATTTTATAACCACTTGCTTATTTTGAAATATTTGCGTATTTAACCCTTAACTATCCACATTAATCAAATCAACCCTTACTATTTCAAAATAATAAATAAAGGAAATTCCTTTTTATTTAAAAAATTTCGGGGTCTTACACTTTCTTTCATTGTTCTCTTCAGGAAATGAGAATATAGCTAGGACGAGTCGGGGAACGGAGTAATGGTCCAGAGGATAGCATTAGTAGTCCTCACTATTCTGTGAAATAGTGTGATAATAATTGTAATGAGGACTCCTTTTGAGTTTGTATAATCTCTAGTAGACAATATTTGTATTTAAACTCACAGTTTATGTTTTATCGTATTGTACATGACAGTTGTATTAGTAAGTTGTATTTGAATTCTTTACCATGTATCTGACGACCCAAGATGGGTGATGTATACCTAATTTTGGGGGCGTCACAGTTAGTATCAAAGCTTAGGGATATGATCCCTGGCTGAGATGTGAGACAAGAACTAGGAGAGGAGAAACGGGGAATTCCTTCGCTAGTATGACCTACCTAAGTTTATTTGGTATTTAATTGGTCGGTCAAAATATATGGATAATATATGACATGACTATTAACCCTTGTTTTATGGCAGTATTTAAGAATGGCAGTTGAGAACATTAACAATGGAGTGAATGAGATCGTGGAGGCACCTCTAATCACCAACCAGGATAATGTGATGTCAGGCGAAGAAGGAATTATGGATATCTATGTAGTGAGTGAAGAATTGATAGTTGCACCCGAGATAGTCGCAGAGGTAACAACTGAGAGTGAGGAAGAAGAGGAAGAAGAGGTACCCGAGGAGAATTTATTAGAGGTGTTATATGATCAAAATATAGAATTGCAAAATCGTATTCATGAGTTAGAAGAGCGAAGTCAAGAACGGCAGTCATCGTGGATAAAAGGATGAAACGATTCAAGCTTGTGTTACCCGATATGTGATGTTGAATGTAGCACTCTTTGGCGTAGTATAAGATAATAAAGTTAGAATCGAAATGAAAAGAAGAAACAACTAAACGAGTGAGAATGAGTGATGCATGGGTAAAAGCCAAGCATCGACGCGTTGATATTGTTGAAAGAGATGTCTGATCTATAAAGTGAAGATTTAATGATGATGGGAAGACGTCGGCGGAAAGACCAAAGACCAAAGAACAAATTCTAGGGGAGGAGAACGACCACCAGTTAGATGCTACAGATGCGGAGAGGAGGGACATATAAAGCCAAACTATTCAAAGCCTTCCAAGGTATGTTTTAGTTGTGGAAAAGACGGTCACATAGCTCGATTTTGTCCTCAGAATAAATCAAGTCCAAATTGGGACTGGTGGCACCAAAGGTGGATACTGACAAAACAAAGTCTGTGGGTTTCAGGAAGAGCATTTTTTGACTTCTCATGGAGAGAGTAACCCGAACGAAGTTAACACGGGCATGTTAGTCATAAACTCTTGCGAAGTCTATACCTTGTTAGATACCGGTTCTACCCACTCTTTTATTTCTCCTGCTTGTACTCAACGCTTAAACTTGACCGAGAAATTGGAATTTGACTTAACTGTGGAAACTCCGTTAGAGAAACTTTTATCATATCCAATTGCTTATAAATCTTGTTTGATCCAAGGGCACAATCACATTACCCATTGATCTTATCTCTTTAAAGGTACTTGCATTTGACGTAATTTTAAGGATTGATTGGCTAACTACTCATCATGCTTTTCGTAAGGTTGTTAGCTTTCATACTCCTAACCAACCTGTTATACGAATTCAAAGTAACCAAACCATTAAAGTCAATCATTGTCATATCAAGCTATAAATAAAGAGCCCTGATCCTTTTGTTGTTGACTTTCTTGTGTGGAATGCACCAAAGCCAAACTTTCTGTAGGCAACATCGTGAATGACGATGGCAAGTTGATAGGTATCAATGTGAAGTGTTATCCAAGTCTTGGATGAGGGTCATAATTTTGAATGATATTTCTAGTGTTAATAAATTTTCTGACGTATTCTTGAAGACTTCTTAGCTTACCCCTAGAGCGTGAAATCGACTTTTGTATTGACCCAAGTACAAAACCCATTTCTTAAACCCTCAAATATTTTCTTCACCTAAAACGAACGTAACTTGTGCCAAAGACGTTGGCTCGAGCTGTTGATGATTACGATCATATCATTCAATACCATCGTGGAAAAGCGAACGTGGTAGCTGACGCGTTGAGTAGAAGATCGTATGCGGTCACAAGTGCGAACATACAAACCCACGTGAAGATAATGAATATACAAGTAGAATCGACTTTAATCGATAAAGTTAAAGCGCTTAAGCTACACACTCGGAGATGATGAATGTGAAGAATTAAGAAGGTTCAAGAGGGCGTTATTCTAGAAGCAAAAATTGACGAAGAGATGAAATCTAAACCCTCGATTTTATTGCCCATTTGAAATTCTTGATCAAGTAGGAATTGTGGCTTATAAACTCATTTTACCGCCAAGTATGTTGCGTGTTCAGAACATTTTTTTTTCGTATCAATGTTACGTAAATATGTGGACGACCTGAACCACATTATTAATTTAAAACCGGACGAGATAGCAGAAGATTTAACGTATAAGAAGATGTGTGTTAACATCTTGGATAAGAAGGATCATATTCGACGCTCAAAGGTTATACCTTAAGAGTTAGAATTTGAAGTGAAGTCAAGGTATCCTCACCTGTTCGGCATACCAGGTACGTACGTAAATTTCGAGGGCAAAATTTCATAAGGAGGGGAGATTTTGAGACCCCAGATTTTATGAATAAAGATTTAATTTTCTCGAAATATTTTTTAAAATTATGGTGCGGATTTGATATAATGTTATAGTTGTGGGTAATATTTATAAATTTTGCAAAGTACGCAAGTTGTTATAAAATATTCGTTTGGTCGGGGAATATTCTTTTTGTCGGAGAATATTCATACGACGGCACAATCATTGGTGGACCCCACAACGGAATTATTGTCGGATTGAGAAAACGACAAAAATACTTTATGAAAATAACTACGAGGTGTTACCGTTAAAACCGTTGAACTATCCTAGAGTAGTAAAAGTACAAGAATACGCTGTGGTCAGCATAAGAAGACACTACAGATTGATTATCGATGCTTACGTGAGAAGTCACTCACCTATACTCAATTATTGCTACAAGAATTGTCGCATCATATCTCATATATTATTGATTCAATTATCACACAAGATCATCTCATATAATATGTTATATTATTAAATCAATAATTGAGACGACAAGTTATAAATGATTAATAATTGTTGAAAGATTAAATATGTGTTGATTAAAAATAAAATAATTTGTGGTAATATTTATTCAATCCTTGATGTATATAAAGAGTCCATTATGAGACGTTTGTGGTAAGTTTGGTTATTTTATGGGGGACCCATATGTCATCATCTAAGAGTCTCTTCACAATAGTAATTACCTTCGCTAATAGTAATTATATTCTTCAATAGTAATTACCTTCACAATAGTAATTACCTTTACCGACGTCCAAACCACTTGCCGTTTCATATTACAAAAGGCCGAACCACTTATCGCTTCACATTACAAAAGGCCGAACCAATTATCGCTTTCACATTACAAAGGCCAAACCACTTTTCTTTTCACATCACTAACGTTAAGCCACTCATTTTCACACGGCAAGTGCTAAGCTAGAAATCTTCTATAAATAGAGGCCTAGTGCTTCATTATTTTCACGAATTCATTCAAGCTATAGAAAGAGAAAGTATAGAGAGAATAAGAGAGAAAGAAGAAGATTATTCTGTTATTACACTACCGCAAAGATTCAATCTCCTACTAAAGTAAGGGGTGTTATTCTTTTCTTATTCATGAAGAGAACTGCTTGTTATTCCATTGCTTATTAATCTGCTTGAATAACTCAGATACGCTGATTACCCTATACTTGGTGACATTCTTCTATTATTCTCGCTTGGAACATCCTGTCTCATGTATTTTACACCGGACCGGTTCCGCTTTTTATTATTATTCTGTTGGAACATCCCGTCTCGTGTGTTTTACACCGACCGGTTTCGCTTTTTATTATTATTCTTCATTGGAACATCTTGTCTGCAGTGTTTTACACCGGACCGTTCCATTATTTATTATTCTCATTGAATATCCTGTTTGTGCGCTTTACGCCGGACCGGGTTCCGTTATTTATTATTCTGTTGAATAACTCGCATGTGCGGCCTATCGCATGCATGGTGATTTCTTTTGTTATTCCATTCTTTATTATACTCAAATGGTTAAAACTTTGACTTCTATACTCCATGAAATTAGTGGAATATCCTCGATATTTGCGCTTCATCCAAAGATCCTTTCATGGAAATATTCTTCAAAGTATTCTTGAATTTTACTCTACAAAGCAAAGATCATGTTGACAATTTTGGATGTTATTGGTTCTGGATAAATTAATTCTTGAACTTGTTTTATTGAATTCTTATATCATTGTCATCATCCTCATGTTTATATTATGTTGAAAGTCATCTGTGGCTCAGAAAGTGCATAGATGGACTTGGTATGATTATGACTAGGATTATTCTGTAATCATGATCGTAATGTTACAAATAATGTGAAAATTAAAAGTCATCATTGGCCCGTAGTGCATTGATGGACAGTTGTTGGCATGATCATGACCATTAATGTATACACAAATATTTTTGGGACGTAGTGCATGGATAATTGTGGTCGTGATACTAAAAAATATCTTTGGTCAGTAGTGCGGGGTGATTCGATGATGTGGAATATTTATTGTCGAGTCTCAATTATAATGATGATGAAAAACCTTTTAAATCATAAAAGATAGTAGATTTTATTTTCTACTTGACTCTTTTAATGGATCATTTGGTTCACCCGCAGCAGCTTAAACTTGATGTTTATTATATTTTATCGCTTTAACACCGTCATTGAAGGCTAATGATAATTTATTTTGCATTATCTTAGTCATAATATTTCTTACTAGGCTAGTTGAGCTCACCCTTTCTTTCACTATTCTCTTCTGTGAAATGAGAATATAGTTGGGACGAGCCTGGGAACCAGAGTAATGGTCCGTAGGATAAGATTAGTAGTCCTCACTATTCGTGAAATAGTGTGATAATAATTGTAATGAGGACTCCTTTTGAGTTTGTATAATCTCTAGTAGACAATAATTGTATTTAAACTCACAGCTTATGTTTTGTCGTATTGTACACCTATAAATTGTATTAGTAAGTTGTATTTGAATTACATACCATGTATCTCAAGCGACCCAAGATGGGTGATGTATACCTAATTTTGGGGGCGTCACAACAAGTACATTCCCGAAAGTATTCGTCACATGAAGGAGGTGGAGTTCATCAAGTTGGAACAAAATAATATGACCGTGTCGCAGTACGAAGTAAAGTTTGCCGAGTTATCCCGGTTTGCGTCTCACTTGGTGGATAATGAAGAAAGAATGATGCAGATGTTCTTAAGAGGTTTGAAGATCGGAGATACGTCCAACATCTTATTTCTTATAAATTGTGTTTGTATTCGATGTTGTAAATAGGGCTCGCTTAGTGGAGCACGATAACGAGTCAACGCAACCAAAAGAGAGCAAATTTCGTGAAATGATAATACCAATGAGAGCTAGCGATCATCGAAGTTATGACAACAAGCGTGGAGGAATCAATAGGCCGAAATGGTAACCACTTCTGTGGTAATCGTACCAAAACAATAAGAATGGACATTTCAAGAAGAGGAGATTCAACAATGATGCAAAGACGCCAAAGACCAAAGACCAAGTTGTTAAGGAAGGAGAACTACCACCTATCATATGCTTCAAATGCGAGGGGAGGGACACATCACCAAACCACTACGATGCCGTCCCAAAGCATGTTATAATTGTGGGAGAGAAGGTCACCTAGCCCAATTTTGTCGCTCACCAAAGACAAGTTCAAATAGGATGGAGGCACCAAAGGTCATTCCCGTAAAAGTTAAAGCCAGAAGTGCAGGGAGAGCGTTGTAGTTACCTCCTGTAAAGCAAGGAACCCGAATGAGGTCATCACGGGTAAGCTTATCATAAACTCTAGAGAAGTCTATACTTTATTTGATAATCGGTTCTACCCATTCTTTTATTTCTCCTACTACAATTTCAACGATTAAATTTGACTCAGAGAGAAATTAGACTTTGACTTATCTCGTGAAAACTCCATTAGGAGAAACCTTCATTACATCCACTCGCTTATAAGTCTTGTTTGGTTCAAATCGGTACCTCATATTACCTCCGCCGATCTTATTTCATTGAAAATACTTGCATTTGACGTGATTCTAGGGATTGATTGGTTAATTACTCATCATGCAAAAATTGATTGTTTTCGTAAGGTTGTTAGCTTTCATATTATTAATCGACCTATTATGCGAATTCAAGCGACCAAACCATTAAAATCAATTACTACTCATCTCAAGCCATAAAGCTATTCGCTTATTGAAAATGGATGTCAAGCTTTCTTAGCTCATATCACGGATCTAAACAAAATACGCCGCTTTTGAATGATATTTCTATTGTTAATAAATTTCCGACGATTCCCTCAAGAACTTCCCCGCCTACCCAGAGCGTGAAAATTAATTTTTGTATCGACCTTGAACTCGATACAAAACCCATTTCCAAAGCCCCATATCGAATGGCTCCTATCAACTTCGTGAGTTAAAGACCCAACCGCAGGAATTGTTAGACATCGGCTTTATTCGTCCTAGTACTTCTCCTTGGGGTGCTCTGCTTACTATTCATGAAGAAGAAAGATGGGAGTATGCGACTTTGTATTGATTATCGGAGTCAATCATGTCACCATCAAAAATAGGTACCCATTGCCACGTATTGATGACCTGTTTGACACCAACAGAAGGAGCCAAATTCTTTTCAAAGATCGATCTTCGCTCCAGATATCACCAATCAAGATTGTAATGTATGACATTCCAAAGACGGCTTTAACTCCTAAGACGGCATTATAAATTCCTAGTCATGTCTTTTTGGATCGACTAATGCTCTTCTTGCCTTCATGGATATGATGAATCGAGTATTCAAGGAATATTTGGATCACTTTGTGGTCGCTCTTTATTGATGACATCCTTATTTATTCCAAAAGCCGTGAAGATCATGAAAGCAACACTTGAGGTCGACACTCCAAAAGCTTCGTGAATACAAGCTTTATGCCAAGTTGAAGAAATATGAGTTCGCTCGAGGAAGTAGCATTCCTTGGGCACGTTGTATTAAGTCATGGAATATCTGCTTGACCCAAAGAAAGATTGAAGCTATTCAAAGTCGGAGCAACCTAAATCAAATGATCAAGTACGTAGCTTTCTCGCTTTAAATTGGTTATTATCTGAGATTCGTGGAAGGATTTTCTCGAATCGCTACTCCATTAACTCAAATTGACTCGAAAAGATACAAAGTTCTAAGTTAGAGTGAAGAATGTGAGAAGAGTTTTCAAGAACTCAAGAGGAGACTTATTTCAAAGACCGCTCTCACAATACCATCCGGATCGGAGGATTTGTCATCTACAAGATGTTTCTGCAAAGGGTCGGGATGTGTTCTCATGCAACATGGGAAAGTCATAGCCTATGCCTCAAGACAACTCAAAGAATATGAGAGGAATTATCCTACTCATGACCTAGAGTTAGCAAACATTGTCTTCACACTTAAAATTTGGAGGTATTACTTGTATAGGAGAAGGTGGAGATCTTTACGGATCATAAAAGCCTCAAATATTTCTTCACTCAAAAGGAACTCAACATGCGACAAAGACGTTGGCTTGAACTGCTGAAAGATTATGATCATACCATCCAATACCATCCCGAAAAAGTGAACGTGGTAGCCGACGCGTTGAGTAGTAAGATCATATGCAAGCACGAAAAGCGATATTGTCAACACAAAGGCCCATTTTGTGTGACTTGGAAAGGATGGAGATAGAGTTAAAGACTTCAGGGACCCATGTGATGATGGCGAATATACGAGTAGAACCTACTTTAATTGATAGAGTTAAAGCTGCTCAAGCTACAGACCTGGAGCTGATGCGTATGAGGAAGAAAGTGCAAGAAGGTGCTATGCCGGAAGCAAGAATCGATGAAGAAGGAATACTTCGAGTCAACTCCAAACTTTGTGTTCCTAACGACCCTGATTTAAAGTATAAAATCATGATGGAGGCGCACAATAAACCATTTGCAATCCATCCCGGGAGTACCAAAATGTATCATGATATTCGTCATACATTTTGGTGGAGCAATACGAAGAGAGAGAATATGTTGTTTATCTCAAGGTGTATAACTTGTCAACGAAGTTAAAGCGAGCATCAAATACCAAAAGGTCCATCAGAACCACTTGAAA
The DNA here is from genome assembly GCA_020205615.1 of Panax quinquefolius. NCBI lineage: Eukaryota > Viridiplantae > Streptophyta > Magnoliopsida > Apiales > Araliaceae > Panax > Panax quinquefolius. The sequence continues at coordinate 16,448,728 of CM035169.1, read as the reverse complement.
TTCCGTAATGGAAGTGGGAGCACATTACCATGGATTTCATTCACGGCCTTCCTAAGGTTTCTCAAGGTATATATGCGATTTGGGTCATTGTTGTTAGATTGACCAAGTCTTCTCATTTCTTCCGATATGAGAAAATTATACACTTGAACGCCTTGCTCAGATGTATATATAAATGAGATTGTAAGATCGCATGGTATGCCAAGATCCATAGTTTCCGATCGAGACCCAAGATTCACTTCACGATTTTGGGTTAGTTTGCAAAAAGCTATGGACACAGATTTACGATTTAGCTCAAAGATATCATCCTCAAACTGACGGGCAATGGAGAGGACTATTCAAACTCTTGAAGATTTATTAAGACTCAGTCCTCGACTTCACGGGAAGTTGGGATAAGTTCTTACCATCGGTGGAGTTTTCCTACAACAACAGCTTATCAAGTAAGTATCGGCACGGCTCCATTTGAGGCGCTTGTATGGAAGAAAGTGTCGCTCTCCAAAGATGCCGAGATGAGGTGGGTGAAGCAACGTTGTTGGGACCGGAGTTGGTACGTATGACTACTTTAAAAGATTCAAACGATCCGACAACGATAAAAACCTCACAAGATCGATAAAAGAGTTATGCCGATCTTCATCGAAAGGACGTGGAATTCGATATAGAGATCATGTGTTGTTACGTGTTGCTCCATGAAAAGGAGTTACGAGATTTGGAAAGAGAGGAAAGCTCAATCCTCGATTCATCTACCATTTTTAATCCTCGATCGAGTAGGAACGGTGGCCTATGACTCGCTTTTACCTAAGTATGTCTCGTGTTCATAACATTTTCACATATCCATGTTACGTAAATATGTGAAAGATCCAACCACATTATCGAAGTTAGAACCGGATGAAATAGCGGAAGATTTGACGTATGAAGAGGTTCCTGCTCAAATCTTGGATAAGAAGGAACATATTCTACGCCGCAAGGTTATACCTCAAGTCAAAGTTTTATGGAGAAACCACGATGTCGAGGAAATGACCGGGAGTTAGAATCAAATGAAGTCAAGGTATCCTTACCTCTTCGATATACTAGTAATGCACTCTAATTTCGAGGGCGAAAATTTCATAAGAAGGGAGGTTGTAAGACCCCAACTTTTGAATAAAGATGAATTTTCTATAATTATCATTTTGAATATTATGGAATAAATTTAATATAATGTTATAATTGTGGGTAATATTTATAAATTTTGCAAAAGTACGCAAGTTGTTATATAATATTCGAATTGTTGGGGAATATTCGCTTTTAACAGGAATATTCGCATAACTAAGACAATCATCGTGGACCCTACAATAGAATTATTGTCGGATTGAGAAAACGATAAAAAATAATTTATGAAAATAACTATGAAGTTTTACTGTTAACTGTTGAAACACCCTTGTTAAAAGTACAAGAATACGCCAGAGTCGCACACAAAAGAAGACACCAGATTGATTATCGATGCTTACGTGAGAAGTCACTCGCTTTTGTTCAATTATTGTTACAAAGAATTAACGATAAGATCTCACATTATTTGATTCAATTATTGTCAATATTTATATATTATTAAATCAATAATTGAGGCGATAAGGTTATTAATATTATTATTTGCAATATTAAGGATGTCTAGAAGTTCACAGAGGAGAGGGTCAATCACCTAATCATGCGCCAATAGGGAGAAATCCTTATTGGAAAGCCCCCTCTTTCCTGGGAACGACCTATTCGATTAATATTGTGAATTATAATAATGATGATAAATATTGTTAAAAATATTGAGAGTTTTATGAAGTAATTGTTATAAATTTTGTTTATTATTTGGACCCCCACTTACCCATTTTTCAAAATTGTCGGTAGAAAGTTATCTCAATTTTGTTTTATTATTTATATATATATATATATATATATATAAGTTATTATATATATTTTTATAAATGTCAGTATATATATATGTATATATATATATATATATATATTTATATAAAATTATGAGTGGGGTGGGTGGTGTAAGCTTTGGTGTAGGTTTTGGATTTTGGTGGATGTAAGTTACGTGTGGTGGAGGGAGTAGATATATTATAATGAAAGTTGTCAATTTTGTGGGAGTGGAAATAATGGTGCCAGGAGATATTTTAGTGGGAGAAGGAAAAAGCATCACACGGGTGATGCCGTGTGATGCAGGATATGTATATTATAATAAGTTTTGTTTTATTAGAATATTTTATGGACCATCCGATTAAAAGTAAATCAATCTGGACCGTTCATGGATTAGTTACTTATACGTATCCATTCTTCATAAATAAAGCTCATTCCTTCATTATTTCTTACGAATTCACCAAACTCTAGAGAGAGAAATTATAAAGAAACTATAGAAAAGTATTCTGCTACTTTCCTACTCTTATATTCAGTTTTTTTTTACGGTAAGGGGTATTATTTCTTTTGTATTCATGAAGAGAACTTCTATTATTCTATTTTTTAATATTCTGTTGGAATACCCAAAGATCTGGATTACTACCTTGTTAGATTATAGGGCCCCATGATGGTTTGTCAGAGTAAATACGAATATTCTCGACGAAAGAATATTCCACGACCAAACGAATATTCTCCGACCACAATGAATATTTTATAACCACTTGTGTATTTTGAAAAAATTCATATATCACCCTTAACCTTAACCTTCTATCAATTTAACTATTTACTGAATAGTAATTATAAGAAAAATTGAATACTTTTATAAAATTCGGGGTCTTACATTATTTGTTGTACTCGTAAGGGGTATTTGTAAGGCCCCGAATTTTATGAAATAAAAGTATTCAATTTTTCTTATAATTACTATTCAGTAAATGGTTAAATTGATAAAAGTTAAAGTTAAGGGTGATATATATAATTTTTTCAAAATAAGCAAGTGGTTATAAATTACTCATTATTGTCGGGGAATATTCGTTTCGTCGTGGAATATTCTTTCCGCTTGTGAATATTCGCATTTACTCACGCTAACCATTTAGGGCCCCATAATGTAATAACCGTGTCTTGATGAAGAAAAACGACAAAAGGGAGTTTTTATAAATAATAACAGAATTGTTACTGCTAACATCATTGTTGAATACCCTTGGGTAAAAGTAAAGTAATACGCGTTGTTGCACAAAGAGAACACCAGATTGCGCATGATTTTTGAATTATTGATTCTTACGTAAGAAAGCACTACTCAATAATTGTTACGTATAATTATTCAATATTATATTTTATCGATTCAATAATTGCTACGTTGATATTTTATATTATTGTTGTTTCAATAATTGTCACTACACAAAGATTTTCCATTATCTGAGCAATAATTCATATTATCCTAATAATATTATTGGATAACATTATTGGCAATGTCTAGAAAGTTCGTTCTAAGGAGAGGTTTGGTCACCTAATCATACGCCAAGAAGAGAAATTTTATCGAAAGCCCTCTTCCCTGAACCGCCGCTGGTTGTCAATATTGTGATTATGTAATATTATTTGTGAATAATTAATTATTAATTTTTATGATGAGAAAATATTTATTTTATGTGGTTATAGATGGAGAAAATTTTAAAGTGACAATTGTTAAAAAATTAATATTTTATCTTTTTCTCGATAAAATAATTTATTTAAATATATTATTTTAATAATATATTAATGATGATATTTTTACGATGAATGTGGGATATATGAGTATATATGGAGGAGAAGTATTTTTATTACCAAAAATATTTAAAACATGTTTTATGTGTTTGCGGACCCCATTTCTTGATCAAATTTGATTATAAATTGTAAAATCGTCTGCTTTGTGGATTTCGGTCAATTTTGTTTGGAATTTGGAAAAACTTTCTTCCGAAAAGTAGTAGAGAATTGAATTTTCTATAAAAAAACTCGCGAGATTCAATTTTCCGATAAAAGGGCTATTTATTATGAATTATTGAAGTTCAAGTTCAAATAATTGATTTTTGGAAGTTTTATTTATTTTATTAATAAAAACGTTTTTTATATTTTGTGGCCTCATTAAACATTTGCAAAATCATCTGATTTCAAATGTCTAGAGGTGGGCTTGAAATTTGATAATAATATTATTATTATATTCAATTTTCTAACTTTGGTGTTCTAAGCAATTTCCTATAAATAGGTGCTTAGGATTAGAATTGAAAATCACACCGTAAATCAAAGTTTTCTCTCTATATTATCGAGTGTATTCTTGTGAGTATTTTGAGTATACTTTGAGTGTTTCTATACTATGCAAGTTCGTTCAAATAATTATTCTAATTAGAAGTTCGCTTTTTTGAGGTAAGTGGATAGTAAGGATTTTAAGGGTTATTATGTTTTTAGTTTCAAAATTTTTCTGAACCTTCAAAAATTCTGGAAAAATTTGAAATGATAATTTGATGAGTTTTATATATTGTGTCCAAAAATGGCGATTTTTGGATGTATAGATTAGGAGTTATGGATTTTATGAGAAAAGACTATTTTAAAAGTAACTATTTATAACTCCTTGTAGTTAACTCCAAAATTGATGAAATTTTTATTGGGAGTACATCTATATAATATCAGTATACCGTATTAATTTCAGAATTTTTGGACAAAAGTACAATTTATGATAAATGTTTAAATATTCGGTGGTTTTGGCCATTTGAAAAATAGTAAATGAATTTTTAAAATTTCGAGAAAAATATATGTTCAATATGGGACTATTTTATGCTAAATCCCAGAAAAAATATTTTTGGAACTGATTTGATATTTTCATGAAAATATTCTAGTTATTAGTAAATGAATTAAATATGTTATGTGAAGTAAGAAAATTAGAAAATATGATTTTATGGTTTGAGAATCATATATGAGGTATATGCAGATTTTTGATGAGGGTTTTGGTTATTGGTGATGAAATTTTATGAGTTTGGCATTTTATGATGATTAAATGCATTAATTAGTAAAGTGTAAACAATTTAATTAAATTGTTTATAAGTTTAAGAAATGATTAAAATATTATTATAATATTAATAATATTAGATTATGAGATTTCTAAGTGATTTATAACATTTGGATTAAGGTGTTATAAATATGGATATGAATTTTATTATGAAACTTTATCTTTTCGTATCGGTTACTACGCATCGATATACGGACTATGTATTTAATACCGGGTACTATTCATGACAAATTGGTTTCTTCTCCACCAAATTATCGTTGATTTATGAATCTTACTCTTGAAATTAAAACCATGTTTTGATTATATTATTTTTATATAACATTCTTATAACCCTAATGATGATATTTCTCTTTTTGACTTGAGTGTAAAGATGGGTAGATTATTGGTATGATCGTTACTATAGGTTCTCTTTGGCCAAGAAGTGCAAAAGTTGAATTGTTGATCGGTATGATCATGACCATTGAAATTTATAATTGAATATTTTTAGCTTAAGTGCAAAGGTGAATTGATCAACACGGTTATAATTATTGTTATATAACTTCCAAATGATTATGTATTTCTTTGATATATGAATATCTTTGGCTCGTTGTGCAAAGATGACTTGTTGATGAATATCTTAGGCACAGTAGTGCAAAAGATGAATTATCGATGAATATCTTTTGCTCGTAATGCAAAGATGACCTATTGTTGAATATCTTTAGCATGTAGTGCAAAGATGAATTATTGATGAAGATCTTTGGCTTGTAATGCAAAGATGACCTGTTGTTGAATATCTTTAGCATGTAATGTAAAGATGAACTGTTGATGAATATCTTTGGCCCGTGGTGCAAAGATGAATTTATTAAGTATGATTATGAATGTGAACGTGATTTGGTATAACCATGATATTTGATGTTTCGTAAAGACAGGTGATAAAAATTATCTTCGTCCTGGATGAGAAGAGGAATTTAGAATCACAATTATGATTATAAGTTATTCATATGATTGTGGAAAGGAACTGTTGATTGATGTTACAGGGATAAAACATTGTTGGTGGACTTTTAACGTGGAGAAGACAATAGACTTTATAGTCTATTCGACTCTTCTAATGGATCGCTTCATTCCACGCAAACTATGGTTGAAAAGTTTTATCATCTACCATATGTTCTAAATCTCTCGATTTATTCGATGAAGACTATTGATAATTTATTTATCTTTAGTCATAATATTCTTTTTATCGAGCTAGTTGTGGTTCACCCTTTTGTTTCACAATTCCTTTCGTGTAATAAAAGTGTAGTCGGGTCGAAAGCGGGAGATAGCGAGGAATAGAATGGTGGTCTATAGATGTTGAGGGTGAGGTGAATTTAACTTAGAAGGGTGTTTTGCCACTATCATACAAGATGTCTAATGACATACAACCTCGTGTCATCATAAGACATGGTTGTGCTCATCCACTTGCTGAGTATATTTACAAGCACTACCTATATAATCTTGGTGTTTGTTTGGAGTATAATACCCAATTAGAGACAAGTGGAGATAATGATATGTCAAGAGAAGACTCACCATTGGGAAGAATATGATAGTAATCTTCTCGTTTTTCTTTGGGGTTTATTGGGTCAACCAAGGATAATTCTGTGGCCATATGATATCTACCATAACCTAAAAGCATGGCCTCCCATGTATGAAGGTTTTCTTGAGCACTTCCCAAAGATTCTAATTTCTAAAATAGTTTTTGACTATACCTTTATGTAAGGTGTCATTGTGACGTCTTCTGCTTGGTATATATTTGTATCCAAACTCATAAAGATATGTGTTGTTGTATTTTTCACGACAATTATTGTAATAAAGTTGTAGTTATTTTCCGTACCATATATTTGGCGACTCAGAATGGGTTGGATGGAATGGACCTATTTTGGGGTCGTTACAGTATTCTTTCTTTCTTATTCATGAAGAGAACTTTTGTTATACCATTATTTATTATTCGCAGCCGGAATATCCTCGTCACATGCTTTTACCGGGACCGGTTCCATTATTTATTATTCGCTCGAATATCCCGTCTGCATGGCGTTTTACTACTGACATGGTTCCAGATTTATTATTCGCTGTAATATCCCGCTCTGCTCGCTTTTACGCGGGACCGGTTCCGTTATTTATTATTCTGTTGGAATAACCTGCATGTGTGGTCTATCGTATGCATGGTGATTTCTTTTGTTATTCCATTCTTTATTATACTCAGTTGGTTAAAACTTTAACTTCTATACTCCATGAAATTAGTGGAATATCCTTGATATTCAAGCGCTTCATCCAAAGATCTTTTCATGGAAATATTCTTCCGAGCATTCTTGAATTTTACTCTACAAAGCAGTATCATGTTAACAATGTGGACGTTATTAGTTCCTGGATAAATTAATTCTTGAACTTGTTTTATTGAATTCTTATATCATTGTCATCGTCCCCATGCTTAAATTATGTTGAAAGTCATCTGTATGTGGCCTGTAGTGCATAGATGGACTTGGTATGATTATGACCAGAGATTATTCGGTATAATCATAACCGTAATGTTACAAATGATGTGGAAAAATTCCTCATTGGCCCGTAGTGTATTGATGGACAGTTTTTGGTATGATTATGGCTATAGATTCTCTTTGGTCGTAGTGCAAAGATGAATTATTTTATGGCATGATCAGGACCATTGATGAAAACATGATTATCTTTAGCCGTAGTGCATAGATAATTCGTGGTCGTGATACTAAAGAATATCCTTGGTCGTAGTGCAGGGGTGATTCGATGATGTGGATTATTTATTAAGCTGAGTTCCAGCGATAAAAATGTTGAAAAACCTTTTAAATCATAGAAGATAGTAGATTTTATTCTCTACTTAACTCTTCTAATGGATTGCTTGTTCCGCTGTAGTTAAACTTGATAGTTATTATATTTTATCAGTTTAACATTGTTGATGGCTAACGATAAATTATTCTGCATTATCTTAGTCATAATATTTTGTACTGGGCTAGTTGAGCTCACCTTTCTTTTACTGTTCTCTTCAGGAATGAGAACGTAGCTGGGACAAGTCGGGGAACAGAGTGATGGTCCTAAATGTTTGCAGTAGAAGTCCTCACTATTCTGTGAAATAGTGTGATAATAATTGTAATGAGGACTTCTTTTGAGTTTTTATACTCTCTAGTAGACAATATTTGTATTCAAACTCACGCTTTATGTTTTGTCGTATCAGATACGACGCTTGTATTATTAAGTTTTATTTGAATTACAGATCATGTGTATCCGGCGACTCAAGATGGGTGATGTATACCTAAGTTGTATTTGAATTCTCATACTATGTATCCGGAAGAAAGTTTTTCCAAATTCCAAATGTAAATCGACCAAATCCACATACTGGACGATTTTACAAAGCTATAATCAAATTTCAATCAAGAAATGGGTCCACCAACATGTTTAACATGTTTTAAAACAACTTTTGCAACAAAAAATACTCTTCCTCATCATATACTCATATATCCCACATTCATTGTAAAATATCATCATTATTATATTATAATAATATAATAAAATATTATTTTATCGTAAAAGATAAAATATCAATTTTCAACAATTGTCACTTTAAAAAATTTCTCCATCTATATCAACATAAAATGAATATTTTCCTTATCATATAAATCAATAATTAATTATTCACAAATAATATTATGTAATCACAATAATAACAACTGCATAGCTTCCTGTAAAGAGGGCTTTCCAATAAGAATTTCTCCTCTTTGGCGCGCAATTAGGTGACCAAACCTCACCTTAGATGTAACTTTTAGACATTGCCAATAATATTATCTAATAATATTATTCAGATAATATGAATTATTGCTTCGATAATGGAAAATACCGTAGAAAGGACAATTATTAAAACAACAATAATATAAAATATCAACGCAAAGAATTATCAATCAATAAAATACTTAATAAAGAATTACCGTAATAATTATCGAGTAGTGCCTTCACGTAAGAATCAATAATTGGTGCAATACCGCAAAGCTATCGCGTGCAACAACGCCAGACATTATGTTTTAAACCCACCGTATTCCAACAAGATAAATCTGTGAATAACTACGCCAGTTATTTATAAAAAACTCCTTTTTGTCGCTTTTTTCTTCATCCTACAGCTTATTCTCATTATGGGCCCACAAATGGTTGCATACCATCGCATTTAATATTCCCCGACGTAAAGAATATTCCACGACCAAACGAATATTCCCCACAACAATGAGTATTTTATAACCACTTGCTTATTTTGAAAAAAAATTCATATATCACCCTTAACTTTAAACTTTTATCAATTTAACCATTTATCGAATAGTAATTATAAGAAAAATGGAATACTTTTATTTCATAAAATTCGGGGTCTTACAATCTCCCTTCCTTATGAAATTTCGTCCCCGAAATTTACGTACCTGGTATTTCAAATAGTTGAGAATACCTTGCTTTCATTTCAGATTCCATCTTCCCTGTCATCATGATTTCTCCATTGCTCATCTCCTGTATTTCAGATATCATTCTAGAATACAATTTCAAAACAAGGGTCAATTGAACAAATTAACATATCACATAATATCTCGATATTATGACCGACCAACAAATAAGCTTAGTAGACACACTAACAAGGATTTACTCATCTCCCTCCTAGTTATATTCCCGATCTCCGCCAGAGACCATATCCCTAAGCTCGATACCAAATGTGACAACCCCAAAATAGGTCCATTCCATCCAACCCATTCTCGAGTCGCCAAATACATGGTACGTAAAAACAACTACAACTTTATTACAACAATTGTCGTGCAAAAATACAACAACTCATGGTTGTGAGTTTTGATACAAATATATATATCAACCGCGACTCTTGACACCAACTTGGGACAAAGATATCACCATGACATCTTACATAAAGGTATAGTCAAAAACCTGCTTTTAGAAATTAAAATCTTTGGGAAGTGCTTTAAGGAAACCTTCAGTACATGGGAGGCCATGCTTCTAGGTTATGATAGATATCATATGGCCACGTAATTATCCTCGGTCAATCTAATAGACCCCAAAGAAAAAAACGAGAAGATTACTATCATATTCTTCCCAATGGTGAGTCTTCTATCGACATATCATTATCTCCACTCGCTCTAATCGGGTATTATACTCCAAATAAACACCAAGATTATATAGTAGTGCTTGTAAATATACTCAAAGAAGTGGATGAGCACAACCCCTCGCCTTATGATGACACGAGGTGGTATGTCATTAGACATCTTGTATGATAAAGGCAAAACAACCTTCCAACGCTGGGTTCGCCACCATAGTTGATTCACCAAATATAACTACTAAATGATGACCACCGCTCTATTCCCTCATATTCCTCGCCGACCCAAATACACTTTTATTACCCTAAAGGAATTGTGAAGCAAAAGGGTGAGCACAACTAGCTCAGTAAAGAATATCATGACTAAAGATAAATAAATTATCAATAATCTTCATCAGTAATAAATCAGAGATTTAGAACATATGGTAGATGATAAAACTTTTCAACCATAGTTGCAGCGGAACGAGCAATCCATTAGAAGAGTCAAATAGACTATAAAATCTATTATTTTCTCCATGTTTAAAGTCCACCAACAATGTTTTATCCCTGTAACATCAATCAACAATTCCTGCCCACAATCACATGTATAACTCATAATCGTAATTGTAGTTCTAAATTTCTTTCCTCATCCAGGACAAAGTTAATTTTCATCACCTGAAACATCAAAGATCATGGTTATAGCAAATCACAGTTCATGTTCATAATCCTACTAATAAATTCATCTTTGCACTACAGGCCAAAGATATTCATCAACAAGTCATCTTTGCACTATAAGCCAAAGATATTCATCAACAAGTCATCTTTGCACTACAGGCCAAAGATATTCATCAACAAGTCATCTTTGCACTACATGCTAAAGATATTCAACAACAGGTCATCTTTGCACTACGAGCCAAAGATATTCATCAGAAATCATTCATCTTTGCACTACAGACCAAAGATATTCGCTATATCATCATTTAGAGAGATGATGCAAAATATTTTAAAGAAAATGAATCCAGTGAAACAAAAGAACAAATATTAAGGATTCGTACTTTAAACAACCCAAGTTCAAAAATACTTCATAAATAATCAGAGTGGAGTAAAATTCAAGAATTATCAAAACATAGATCCAATCAAAGATAGGAATCATAACAGACAATCTTGGACACAGAGAAGAAAACTTAATTTTTCCGTGAATAATGTCGATTTATGAATAAGTAATATACGTGAATAAGGCCGTAGTAATGTAAATAAGAATCTCCAACACCAAAAGATAAAAATTTCACAAAAAACATCATCACGCTTCGTGAATAGTACTCGTGAATAAGAACTCGAATAAGAACTCGTGAATAGTAACTCATGAATAAATAACTTCATGAATAGAACTCCCACATGAAAAAAAGTCCAAATTTGATAAAAAAATTTAAACCAATATTTCGCCATAATGATATTGAATAAATAATATCATTTATGAAGAAAATAATCTCCCTTACAATCCCTTACTATCCCTTACTATCCCTTACCTCAAAAGAGCAAGAAAGATTTCCGACCGAATAACGCCGAATCTAACTTGCACCAGATAAAGAACACTCAAGATATCAAAATACTCACAAGAATCCACTCGATAATATAGAGAGATAAATAGAGAAAACTTCAGCTTCGTGTGATTTTCAATTCTAACCCAAGACTTATTTATAGGAAATTGCTTAGAATACTAAAAGCGTAAAATTTAATATAATATTAATATATATATCAAAATTTTACGCCCACTTTCTCGATCTGAATTTACAAACAAAGAATAACAAAAACAAAAAAAAAAATGTTTTTGTTATTAAAAATAATTAAAACTTTCAAAAATCAATTATTTTAACTTCTAACTTCAATAATTCATAATAACTAGCCCTTTTATCGTAAAATTTGAATCTCACGAATTTTTATAGGAAATTCAATTCTCTACAACTTTGCGAAGAAAGTTTTTCCAAATTCCAAACAAAATTGACCAAAATCACATACGGATGATTTTACAAGCTATAATCAAATTTCAACAAGAAATGGGTCCACTAACATGTTTAACATGTTTTAAAACAACTTTTGCAACAAAAATACTCTTCCTCCTCATATACTCATATATCCCACATTCATTGTAAAAATATCATCATTATTATATTATAATAATATAATAAAATATTATTTTATCACAAAAGATAAAATATCAATTTTCAACAATTGTCACTTTAAAAAATTTTCCATCTATATCCACATAAAATGAATATTTTCCTTATCATATAAATTAATAATTAATTATTCACAAATAATATTATAGTAATCACAATAATGACAACCAGCGCCTCTCAGAAAGAGGGGCTTTCCAATAAGAATTTCTCCTTATCAAGCAAGCAATTAGGTGACCAAACCTCTCCTTAGATGTAACTTTCTAGACATTGCCAATAATGTTATCTAATAATATTATTTAGATAATATGAATTATTGCTTCGATAATGGAAAATACCGTAGTAATGACAATTATTAAAACAACAATAATATAAAATATCAACGCAACAATTATCAATCAATAAAATACTTAATAAGAATTACCGTAATAATTATCGAGTAGTGGCTTTCACGTAAGAATCAATAATTGGTGTAATACCGCAGCTATCGCAACAACAACGCCAGACATTTATTTTTTAACCAATTGGTATTCCAACAAAGGTTAATTGTAATAACTACGCCGTTATTTATAAAAACTCCTTTTGTCGCTTTCTTCATCCGATGCTTATTCTATTATGGGACCCACAAAAGGTCATGCTACATTGCATTTAATATTCCCCTCGATGTAAAAAGAATATTCCACGACCAAACGAATATTCCCTACAACAATGAGTATATTTTATAACCACTACTATTTTGAAAAAAAAAAAATTCATATATCACCCTTAACTTTAAACTTTTATCAATTTAATCATTTACTGAATAGTAATTATAAGAAAAATTGAATACTTTTATTTCATAAAATTCAGGGTCTTACAATCTCCCCTCCTTATGAAATTTCGTCCCCGAAATTTACGTACCTGGTATTTCAAAGAGTTGAGAATACCTTGCTTTCATTTTAGATTCCATCTTCCCTGTCATCATGATTTCTCCATTGCTCATCTCCTGTATTTCAAATATCATTCTAGAATACAACTTCAAAATAAGGGTCAATTGAACAAATTAACATATCACATAATATCCCGATATTATGACTGACCAACAAATAAGCTTAGGTAGGACACACTAGCGAAGGATTTACTCACCTCTCCTCTCCTAGTTATATTCCCCGATCTCCGCTAGAGACCATATCCCTAAGCTCTGATACCAAATGTGACAACCCCAAAATAGGTCCATTCCATCCAACCCATTCTGAGTTGCCAAATACATGATACAGAAAATAACTACAACTTTATTACAACAATTGTCGTGCAAAATACAACAACTCATGTGTTGTGAGTTTTGATACAAATATATATATCAAATGTGACTTTCGACACCAACTCAGTAGCACATCACTATGACATCTTACATAAAGGTATAGTCAAAAACCGCTTTTAAAAATTAAAATCTTTGGGAAGTGCTTAAGAAACCTTCAGTATATGGGAGGCCATGCTTCTAGGTTATGATAAATATCATATGGCCACGTAATTATTCTCGGTCAATCTAATAGACCCCAAAGAAAAAACGAGAAAATTACTATCATATTCTTCCCAATGGTGAGTCTTCTCTTGACATATCATTATCTCCACTGTCTCTAATCGGTTATTATACTCCAAATAAACACCAATATTATATAGGTAGTGCTTGTAAATATACTCAGCAAGTGGATGAGCACAACCCTATCTTATGATTACACGAGATGGTATGTCATTAGACATCTTGTATGATAGTGGCAAAACACCCTTCCAACGTTGGGTTCGCCTCACCCTAGTTGATTCACCAAATATAACTACTAAATGATGACCACCACGCTTATTCCCCCTATTTCCTCGCTCAACCCAAATTACACTCTTATTACCTGAAAAGAATTGTGAAGCAAAAGGGTGAGCACAACTAGCTCAGTAAAGAATATCATGACTAAAGATAAATAAATTATCAATAATCTTCATCAGTAATAAATTAAAGATTTAGAACATATGGTAGATGATAAAACTTTTCAACCATAGTCATAATGAACGAGCAATCCATTAGAAGAGTCAAATAGACCATAAAATCTATTATCTTCTCCATGTTAAAAGTCCACCAACAATGTTTTAGCCTTGTAACATCAATCAATAATTCTTGTCCACAATCACATGTATAACTCATAATCGTAATTGTAGTTCTAAATTCATTTCCTCATCCAGGACAAAGTTAATTTTCATCACCAAACATCAAAGATCATGGTTATACCAAATCACGCTTCATGTTCATAATCCTACTAATAAATTCATCTTTGCACTACGGCCAAAGATATTCATCAACAAGTCATCTTTTGCACCACAGCCAAAAAGATATTCATCAACAAGTCATCTTTTCAACCACTACATGCTAAAGATATTCAACAACAGTCATCTTTGCACTACGAGCCAAAGATATTCATCGAAATCATTCATCTTTGCACTACAAAGCCAAAGATATTCAAAGATATATATCACCGAGGATGATGCAAAATATTTTAAAGAAAACGAATCCAGTGAAACAAAAGAACAAATATTAAGGATTCGTACTTTAAACAACCCAAGTTCAAAAATACTTCATAAATAATCAGAGTGGAGTAAAATTCAAGAATGATCAAAACATAGATCCAATCAAAGATAGGAATCATAACAGACAATCTTGGACACAGAGAAGAAAACTTAATTTTTCTGTAAATAATGTCGTATTTGTGAATAGTGCCGTATACGTGAACAGTAACTGCAACACCAAAAGATAGAAATTTCACAAAAAAAACATCATCATGCTTCGTGAATAGTACTCGTGAATAGTAACTCATGAATAGTAATTCATGAATAGTAACTCGTGAATAGTAACTCATGAATAGTAACCCCGGCATGAAAAAGTTCCAAATTTGATAAAAAGTTCAAACCAATATTTTGGCATAATGATATTGAAGAAATAATATTATTTATGAAGAAAATAATCTCCCTTACAATCCCTTACTATCCCGTATTATACCTTACCTCAAAGAGCAGTACTTCTGACTGGAATAATGTAAGACCCCAACTTTTTAATGAATAAAATCGAATTTTCTCTATTTATTATTGTGAATAATAAGGTTTTAATTTGATATAATACTTTGGTTATGGGTGAAATGTGCAAAATTTTCAAAATAAGCAAGTGGTTATAAAATATTAAATTATCGGAAATATTCGTTTGGTCGTGGAATATTCTTTCTGTCGGGGAATATTCGTACGACGGCGCGGCCATTTGTGGGCCCCATAACGGATAACCGTCGGATGAAGAAAATGACAAAGTTTGGGTTGTTATAAATAACGGCGTAGTTGTTATCGTTAACACTGTTGGAATACCCGGTGGATAAAATACAGTAATACGCGTGGTTGCACTATAAGATACCAGATTGCATAATTGTTGAATTATTGATCCTTACGTAAAGAAGACACTACTCAATAATTGTTACGAATTACTGCTCAATATTTTATTTTATTGATTCAATAATTGCTGCGTTGATATTTTATATTATTGTTGTTTCAATAATTGTCACTGCACGGTATTTTCCATTATCAGATCAATAATTCATATTATTTGGAATAATATTATTTGATAAAGATTATTGGCAATGTCTAGAAAGTTCTGTCAAGGAGAGGTTTGGTCACCTAATCATGCGCCAAGAAGGAGAAATCCTTAACAAGAAAGCCCCATCTTTCTTGAGAACTACTTAGGTTATTATAATTGTGATTCAGTAATATTATTTGTGAATAATTAATTATTGATTTATATGATAAGGAAATATTTATTTGATGTGGATATAAATGATGAATTTATTTATGTGGTTATAAATGAAGGAGTTAATGTTGAGGTGTTTTATCAAGATTTTTTGCCTGATTGATGTATTAAAAGTTCAAATCTGTGTTATTACGACTTTATTGTGGTGAGTTATAATATTTAATCCAACCGTTGGATCGTTGTAATTTTTGGAAATGTTATACATATATAAGTTGAGTATATGTCCACAAATTTTGAACCGTTAAAATAAACGTATGATTTGTTATGAGTTTTAAGAGGTGACCGATTCGTAAATTAGGTTTATAAATGATTTTGGTGGAAAATTCTAGAATTGAGTGGGCCCCACTTGTGGTTGGTGAAGAAATGTGTTGAATTTATTTTAAATGTGGTGGGTGGAAATAGTAGCGAGTAAAGCCATCGTGTTCAGCGTTAAGTCCGCTTTGCTGCGTATAACATTTTCCTATAAATAGAGGGCTAAGTTAAATTGAAAATCACACCGTAAACAAGTTTTCTCTTTTCTCTCTTTCTCTCTATATTATCGAGTGTATTTTATGAGTATTTAGATACTTTGTGAGTTTCTAATTAGCGGCAAGTTCCTTCAAAGACTATATCCAGATTCCAATGTAAGTACCGCCTTTCGCAAGGTAAGGATGTTATTTTCTTTGTAAGTGTTATTATTTCTTCAATATCATTATGCCAAAATATCGTCCGAATTTTATCAAATTTAGAACTTTTCATGCTCGGGGGTTACTATTCATGAGTTACTATTCACGAAGTTACTATTCATGAGTTACTATTCACGAAGTTACTATTCACGAAGCATGATGATTTTTCTTGTGAATTTCTATCTTTTGGTGTCTGAGTTACTATTCACGATACTACACTATTCACGATACTTGACTATTCACTTAATATTTACACTATTCAATTTAAAATAAAATTTTCTTCTTTTTATCCAAGGTGTCTATTATGGTTAATATCTTTGATTGTATCCATGTTTTGATCTTTATTCTTGAATTTTGCTTCAAAATTGGTTATTATGAAGTATTATCGATCTTGGATAAACCGTAATACTTAATCTCTAATATTTGTTATTTTGTTTCACCGGATTCGCCTTTAAAATATTTTTCATCATCCTCACCCTAAATGATGATATTATCAAATATCTTCGCCTCGTAGTACAAAGATGAATGATTAATCGATGAATATCTTTGGCCCAGAAGGCAAAGATGAATGAATGATTAATAATGAATATCTTCGCCCGTAGTGCAAAGATAAACAGTGTTGAGATGAACATGACCAATCTGGTGATATAAATGAATATCTTTGGCCCGCAGTGCAAAGATGAATATTTGATTAAAGATGTATATTGAGTGATGTTACAGGGATAAAATGTAAGACCCCAACTTTTATAAATACAGATGAATTTTTCTATAAATATTATTTTTGAATATTATGGAATAAATTTGATATAATGTTATAGTTAGGGTAATATTTATAAATTTTGCAAAGTAAGCAAGTTGTTATAAAATATTCGTTTTGGTTCTGGGAATATTCTTTTTGTTTGGGAATATTCGTACGACTCGATCAATCATCGGTGGACCCCACAACTAAGTATTTTCGTAGTTAAAAACGACAAAATTATCTTTCTATAAAAATAACTACAGAGAGGTGTTACCGTTAAAACTGCTGAACTACCCTAGAGTAAAAGTACAAAGAATACGCCAGAGTTGATAAGAAGACACGATATCGATGCTTACGTGAGAAGTCACCACCTACGCTTCAATAATTGCTACAAGAATTCACGCATCATATCTCTTATATTATTGATTCAATTATTGTCACAAAGATCATCTCAGATAATATGTTATAGTATTAAATCAATAATTGAGACGACAAGTTATAAATGATTAATAATTGTTGAAAGATTAAATATTTGTTGATTAAAAATAAAATGATTTGTGGTAATATTTATTCAATCCTCTATGTATATAAAGAGTCTCATATGAGACGTTTGTGGTAAGTTTGATTATTTTATGGGGGCCCATATGTCATCATCTAAGAGTCTTCGCTCAATAAGTAATTACCTTCGTCAATAACCTTCGTAATTACCTTTGTGAATAATAATTACCTTCGTCAATAGTAATTACCTTTACCAGTGTCAAACCACTTGCCGCTTCATATTACAGGCCGAACCACTTGTCGTTTCACATTACAAAAGGCCGAACCACTTGTCGCTTCACACATTACAAAGGCCAAACCACTTTTCTTTTCACATCACCACCGCCAAGCCACTTGCTTTTTCACACATGGCAAAAGTTGCTAAGCTAGAAATCTTCTATAAATAGAGGCCTAGTGCTTCATTATTTTTCACTTAATTCATTCAAGCTTATAGAGAGAGAAAGTATAGAGAGAATAAGAGAGAAAGAAGAAGAGTATTTTATTACTACACTCTTCAAGCAGATTCAATCTCCTACCAAAAGTAAGGGGTGTTATTCTTTCTTATTCACGAAGAGAATCTGTTGTTATTCCATCGCTTATTATTCTGCTTGAATAGCTCAGATAATGCGGCTTACCCTATACTTGGTGACATTCTTCTATTATTCTCATTGGAACATCCTCGTCAGTGTTTTACAATTTGACCGGTTCCGCCTTTTTATTATTATTCTCATTGAACATCCTGTTTGTGTGTTTTACACCTACCGGTTCCGCCTTTATTATTATTATTCGTTGGAACATCCCGTCTGTGTGTTTTTTACGCGACCGGGGTTCCATTCTTTATTATTCTCATTGGAATATCCTCGTCTGCATGCTTTTACGCCGGACCGGGTTCCGTTATTTATTATTCTCATTGAATAACCTCACCGCAAGGCCTATCGCATTTACGGTGATTTCTTTTGTTATTCCATTCTTTATTATACCCAAATTGGTTAAAACTTTGACTTCTATACTCCATGAAATTAGTGGAATATCCTTGATATTTCATGCGTTTCATCAAGATCCTTTTCATGAAAATATTCTTCTCAAAGATTCTTGAATTTTACTCTACAAAGCAAATATCATGTCGATAGCTTTGATGTTATTGGTTCCTAGATAAATTAATTCTTGAACTTGTTTTATTGAATATCATTGTCATCATCCTCATGTTTATATTATGTTGAAAGTCATCTCATGGCTTCAGAAGTGCATGATGGACTTGGTATGATTACACTGCAGACTATTCGCAATCATGACCATAATGTTACAAATGATGTGGTAAAATCCTCGCGGGGCCCGTGAGTGCATCGATGGACGCTTGTTGGCATGATCATGACCATTAATGAATACACAAATATTCTCGCCCGTAGCTGCATGAATAATTGTGGTCGTGATACTAAAGAATATCCTCGGCCAGTAAAGCGTGGGTGATTCGATGATGTGGAATATTTATTAAAGTCGAGTCTCAAATATATAAAAAGATGATGAAAACCTTTAAAATCATAAAAGATAGTAGATTTTATTTTCTACTGACTTTTTAATGGATTGTTGGTTCCACTGTAGTTAAACTTGATGTTCATTATATTTTATCGCTTAACATCATTGTAGGCTAATGATAATTTATTCTCGCATTATCTTAGTCATAATATTTCTTCGAGCTAGTTGAGCTCACCCTTTCTTTCACCGTTTCTCTCGTGAAATGAGAATATAGCTTTGGACGAGTTGGGAACTAGAGTAATGGTCCGAGGATATAGATTAGTAGTCCTCACTATTCTCGTGAAATAAAGTGTGATAATAATTGTAATGAGGACTTCTTTTGAGTTTGTATGATCTCTAGTAGACAATATTGTATTCAAACTCACGCTTTATGTCAGATTGCATACCTACGCTTATATTAGTAAGTAAGTCATTTAAATTCGCATCTATGTATCCGACTACCCAAGATGGGTGATGTATACCTAATTTGTAAGACCCTCAAATTTTTTTAAATAAAAAGGAATTTCCTTTATTTATTATTTTGAAATAGTAAGGGTTGATTTGATTAATGTGGATAGTTAAGGTTAAATACGCAAATATTTCAAAATAAGCAAGTTGGTTATAAAATATTCATTTTTGCTTGGGAATATTCGTTTGGTCGTGGAATATTCAGATTTCTGGGAATATTCGCATTTACGACTACCAAATGCCATGTGGGCCCCCATAACTGGAAAGCGATTGGATGAGGAAAACGACAAATATAAGTTGTTTAAAAATAACGGCGTAATTGTTACCAAGTAATACCGTTGGAATACCCGGTTGGTTAAAACACACTAATACGCCATTTGTTGAACAAAAGAAGACACTAGATTGCATCAATTATTGATTCTTACGTAAGAAGGCACTACTCAATAATTGTTACAAAGAATTATCGCTCAAGATTTTATTTTATCGATTCAATAATTGTCATATTGTATTTTATATTATCATTGTTTCAATAATTATCATCGCACAAAGATTTCCCATTATCGATCAATAATTCATATTATTTGAATAATATTATTAGATAACATTATTGGCAATGTCTAGAAAGTTCGCTCAAGGAGAGGTTTGGTCACCTAATCATGCCACCAGAAGAGAGAAATCCTTATCTGAAAGCCCCTCTTCCGGGAACAAATCGTCATATAAATGATTCTCAGAATATTATTTGTGAATAATTAATTATTGATTCATATGATAAGGAAATATTTATTTTATATGAATATAAATGATGGATTTATTTATGTGTTATTAATGAAGGAATTAATGCCGAGATGTTTTATTTGTATTTTGTCTGATCGAGGTATTAAAAAATCAAATCTGTTATTATATGCCTTTATTGTGTGAGTTATAATATTTAATCCGACCGTTGATCGTTGTAATTTTTGGATATGTTATACATATATAAGTTGAGTATATGTCCACAAATTTTGAACCGTTAAAGATGAGCGATAATTTATTATGAATTTTAAGAGGTGACCGATTCGTAAATTAGTTATAAATGATTTTGGTGGAAAATTCTAGAATCAGTGGGCCCCACTTTTGGTTGGTGAGAAATGTGCTCAATTGAATTTTCAAATGTGGTGGGTGGGAATAGTAGTAGTAAAGCCATCGTGTCAGTAAAAGTTAAGTCCGCTTCTTTGCGTATAATATTTTCCTATAAATAGAGGCTGTTAAATTGAAAATCACACCGTAAACAAAGTTTTCTCTTCTCTATATTATCGAGCGATTTTGTGAGTATTTAGATACTTTGAGAGTTGCTTGTTCGTAATAAGTTTCATTCAAAGATCACTTCCGACCTTTCCTTCCAAGCACCGATTCTTCGGTAAGGGATATTATTTTTTTCATAATGATATTATTTCTTCAATATCATTACGCGAAATGTCGATCCAAGTTTTTATCAAATTTGGAACTTTTTCATGCTTGGGTTACTATTCATGAGTTACTATTCACGAAGTTACTATTCATGAGTTACTATTCACGAGTTACTATTCACGAGTACTATTCATGAAGCGTGAAGATGTTTTTGTGGAATTTCTATCTTTTGGTGCTCTGAGTTACTATTCACGATATCAGACTATTCACGATACTTGAGACTATTCACGATACTGCACTATTCAATCAAAAAATAAAATTTCTTCTTTTCGTTCAAAATATCTATTCGATACTAGCTTTGATCAGATCCATGTTTTGATCATTCTCGAATTTTACACCACTACGATTATTTTTGAGGTATTGTTGATACATGGATAAAACAAAGTACTAATCCTTAATCCTTAATCCTCATCATTTTGTTTCACCGGATTCGCTTCTTTAAAATATTTTCATCATCCTCGCCTTAAATGATGATATTATTGAATATCTTCGGCCCAGTAGTGCAAAGATGAATGATTTCAAGAATATCTTTGGCCCAGAGTGCAAAGATGATGAATGTGTGTTTAAATGAATACGACCGACCGATGAATATCTTTGGCCTTTAGTGCAAAAGATGAACAGTGTTGAGATGAACACGACCGATTGATGAATATCTTCGCCTCAGAAGCAAAAAGATGAATATTTGATTCGAGATGAATATCGATTGATGTTACAGGATAAAATATTGATGATGGATCGTTAAATTCATAGATTATAGTAGATTTCATTCTCTACGTAACTCTTCTATGAATTATTATTTCACCGCCGAATATTGATCCGAAACTTGTCATTTATCAGATTCTATCGATTTTTCCTCGCTGAGACTAACGATAATTTGTCAGATATTATCTTAGTCATAAAGATTCTTTACCGGGCTAGTTGAGCTCACCCTTTCCTCGTTGTTCCATTTTTCTTCTCGTGAGGCGGTAATGTAAATGAAGTACTAGCTCGGGTATGGAATGAAGGTTTTAGAAAGGATTGTTTAGTAGTCCTCACCATTTTTGTAAAATAATGTATCAATAAATGTGATGGGGATTTATTTGAGTATAGATATTGTCTGTAAGATAATATTTGTATTTAAACTCACAGCTTTTCTTGTTCGTTGTAATAATAAAGTTGTAGTTGCTTCTCGCATCATGTATTTGGCGACTCGTAATGGGTGTGGTGTATACCTATTTTGGGGGGCGCACAGCTTGGTATCGTAGCTTAGGGATATGATCTCCAAGAGATCTGGGAATAGAACTAGGAGGGAGAGACGAAAAATCCTTCGCTAAGGTGTCCTACCTAAGCTTATTTGTTAGTTGGTCAAGATATAGGATATTATGTGATATATTGATTTCCTTAATTAACCCTTATTTTATGACAAAGATTTGAGAATGTCGAATCGAGAATATTAATAGTGGAGTAAATGAGACCGTGGAGATGCCTGTACTCACCAACGAGGAGAACGTGTAACAGTCGGCAATGTTCCTCCCCTGAACAACACCACCGAAAGCGATGAGGAACGAGGGATGTTTAGAAGTTTTTTGCAGCTCATGCAAAATCGCATTTGCAGAGACTCGTGTTCAAAATACAGAGGAAATGATAGCAATTCACCAAGTTGTCACAAAATGCAGCTTCAAAGAGTCAGGGACCACCGTATTTAAGGAAAGCCGATCCGATCACCATGGAAAACATGGGTCAAGCAAATTACCAAGATATTCGATGTCTTGGGATGCACGGAGGAATGTATGTTCCATTCGCTACTTTTATGTTCCGTGGCGAGGCAGATCACTGGTGGAGTCTCGTGAAAGCGTGCACTCCATCCAAATTTAAGACTCAAAGATGTCATGGGAGACATTTCAGAAATAGCTTCAATGACAAGTACTTCCCCGAAAGTATTCGCTATACGAAGGAAGTGGAGTTTATTAGACTAGAAAGCGTAATAACATGACGGTCCCAAAGACGAGGCGAAGTTCATGAGTTATCCAGTTTTCAGACCTCATTCAGTGGAGAATGAGGAACGATGACGCGATGTTTCTTAGAGGTTTGAACCCTAAGATACGCCAAGATCTCATTTCTCATAAATTTTCTCTATTCAGATGTTGTCAATGGGGCTCAACTGTTAGAGCGAGATAACGAGTACGCTCAACCGAGGGACCATAACCAGATCATACCAAGATAGCGATACATCGTAATAACGATAACCAAATGGAGAAAGAAGAATACGGACAAAGGCAGAACCACTCCGTGGTAATCGTGGCCATGAAAATAAGAAGCGAGCCTGGGAGGAGATTTTAAAAGAGGAGATTCAACAACGACCATGTGAAGACGCCAAATACCAAAGAAGAATCGGTTCCAAGGGAGGAGAAAGACCATCTATCGATGTTACAAATGCGGAAAGAGGGATATATCACCAAACCGCCTACAACAGCTTTAAGGTATGCTATAATTGTGGAAAAGAAGGACATATCGCCGAGATCAGACGCAGAATGGAAACCTAGTTCAATGGGGACGGTGACTCAAAAGATCGTCCCCGTAAAAGTCAAAGTCAACGATTCTCGAAGAGCGTTTGTCGTGACTTCCATTAAAATGCGAGGAACCCGAACGGTTAAGACGCGTTAGTTAATTATAAATTCTTGCAAGTATATACCTTACTAGATATCTGCTTCTACCCATTCTTTTATCTCTCTTTACTTGCGCCAACGCTTGAACTCGACTACGAGAAATTAGACTTTGACCTATTTATGGAGACTCAAGTTAGAAAACTTTCATTACATCCGTTGTTTAGAAATCTTGCTTGATTCAGTCAAGCACTATCACATTACCGTTAACCTTATTTCTATAGAGATATTTGCTTTTGATGTGATTTTAAGGTTAACTACTCATCACGCCGAAATTGATTACTTTCGTAAGGTCATTAGTTTTCATATTCCTAACTAACCCGTTATTCAATTCAAGCAACCAAACCATCAAGTCAAACTCTTTCATATTAAGCCATAAAGCCATTCGCTTATTGAAAAACTGATGTCAAGCTTTTCTTAGCCATGTCATGGACTCGAACAAAAATAAGTCGATTTGAATGATATTTCGTTGTTAGAAATTTCCGACGTGTTTCCTCAAGAATTTCGCTTACTCCCAAAGCCCGATATTAAATTTTGTATCGAATTTGAACCCAGACAAAACTCATTTCTAAAATCTCATATCGAATGGCTCCTATTGAACTTCGTGAGTTAAAATTCAACTATAGAATTTGGTACCGAGCCTTTATCCGGTGACTTTTCAGGAATTCACCTGCCGCACTCTCCTCGTAAGGGACGCCATATTCGCAAGCGATAAGAAATCGATAGGTGTCATTGTGACGCATATCCAAGATTGGGATACGAGTCACAATTGAGAGCAACCTAAGTCAAGAATCGAAATACGAGCTTTCAGCTTAGTTGGTTATTATCGAAGATTCGTTGAAGGATATTCTCGAATCGCTATTCCATTAACGAAATTTATTTCGTAGAGATACAAAATTCGAATGGAGCAAGGAATGTGGGAAGAGCTCAAGAACTCAAGAGGAGACTCATTTCAAAGACATGTTCACCCATGCCATCCTCGAAAAGCGAACGTGGTAGCCGACGTGTTGAGTAGAAGATCGATATAAAGTACGAAAGTACGATATTGTCAAAGACTCATTTCAGATAATTTACAAATAATAGAGATGGAGATGAAAACTCTAGGTACCCACGTGATAATATACGAGTATAATCAACTTTAATCAATAAAGTTTAAGTCGCTTCAAGCCACCGAATCCGAAATGATGCGTATGAAGAAGAAAGTACAAGAAGAGCTATTCCTAAGCGAGAATCGATGAAGAAGGAATACTTCGAGTCCACTCTAGACTTTGTGTTCCTAACGACTGATTTGAAGAACAAGATTATGATGGAGGCACACAATACACCATTTGCAATCCATCCTCGAAGTACTAAATGTATCGTGATCTTCACATACATTTTGGTGGAACAATACGAAGAGAGAGATTGCAAAGTTTATCTCAATGTGTTTAACTTGTCAACGTAAAGGCGAAGCATCTAGTACCTAAGGGTCCGCTGCAACCACTCGAGATTCCTGAATGGAAGTGGGAACACATTACCATGGATTTCAAGCATTTTGTCTTCCTACGGCTTTCTCAAGGCATCAATGCTATTTGGGTTATTGTTGATAGATTAACCAAATTTGCTTATTTCTTGCCGATACGGAGACTTATTCCCTTAAACGCCTTTACTAGTATGTACGTAAATGAGATTGTGAGGTCAGATGGCATGCCTCAGATCCATAGTTTCTGGATCGTGACCCAAGATTCACTTCAAGATTTTCGTTAGCTTCGCAAAAAGCTATGGGCACGGATTTGCGATTTAGTTCTAAGATACCATCCCCAAACCCGACGACAATCGTAGAGGACTATTCAAACTCTCAAGATATATATAAGACTCGTGTCCCAGACTTCAAGGGTAGTTGATAAGTATTTACCATCAGTGGAATTCTCCTACAACAACAAAGCTTATCGTGCAAGTATAGTGTAGCTCCATTCAAGCATTATATGGACGAAAATGTCGCTCTCCAATATGTTGGGATGAGGTGGGTGAAGCAACATTGTTGGGACCCGAAAGTTAAGACGTATGACTCACCGAAAAGATCCAAATGATTCGACAACATATACAAACCAAGACAAGATCGACAAAAGAGTTATGCGGATCTTCATCGAAAGGACGGGAATTTAGTGTAGGGGATCATGATTATCATGAAGTCGCTCCATGGAAGGGAGTTACAAGATTTGGGAAGAGAGGAAAGCTCAATCCACGCATTTATCGGGTCCATTTCAAATTCTCGACCGAGTAGGAAATGTAACCTATAGACTCATAAGCACCTCCAAGTATGTCTCGTGTTCATAATGTGTTTCATATATCCGCATTTCAGAAATATGTGAAAGAACCAATCACGCTATAAATTAGAACCCACGAGATAGCCAAGACCTAACGTATGAGGAGGTACCGCCAAGATTTTGGATAGAAGGAGCATGTCCCTACGCTAAGAAAGCGTCATACCACAAGTTAAAGTTTTGTGGAGGAATCATGCTATAGAGGAAATGACCGGGAATTGAAACTAAATGAAAGCGAGGTATCCTCACCTTTTCAAACACTGTGTATCGCACGCCAATTTCGAGGACGAAATTTCATAAGGAGGGAGGTCAGAAGACCCCAAATTTTTTAAATAAAAAGAATTTCCTTTATTTATTATTTTGAAATAGTAAGGGTTGATTTGATTAATGTGGATAGTTAAGGGTTAAATACGCAAATATTTCAAAATAAGCAAGTGGTTATAAAATATTCATTTTTGTTGGGAATATTCGTTTCGTCGTGGAATATTCAGATCGCTTGGGAATATTCGTGACGACCACCGCAAAATGGCCATGTGTGGGCCCCATAACTGAAAAGCGATTGGATGAGGAAAACGACAAATATAAGTTGTTTAAAAATAACGCGTAATTGTTACCAAGTATCATCTGGAATACCCGTGGTTAAAACACACTAATACGCTGGCGGTTGAACAAAGAGAAGACACCAGATTGCATCAATTATTGATTCTTACGTAAGAAGGCACTACTCAATAATTGTTACAAAGAATTATCGCTCAAGATTTTATTTTATCGATTCAATAATTGTCATGGTATTTTATATTATCATTGTTTCAATAATTATCATCGCACAAAGATTTCCCATTATCGATCAATAATTCATATTATTTGAATAATATTATTAGATAACATTATTGGCAATGTCTAGAAAGTTCTGCCTAAGGAGAGGTTTGGTCACCTAATCAAGCCACCAAGAAGGAGAAATCCTTATCTGAAAGCCCCTCTTTCTCGGGAACAACTGGTTCGTCATTATAAATGTGATTCTCAGTATATTATTTGTGAATAATTAATTATTGATTCATATGATAAGGAAATATTTATTTTATATGAATATAAATGATGGATTTATTTATGTGGTTATTAATGAAGGAATTAATGTGAGATGTTTTATTTGTATTTTGTTTGATCGAGGTATTAAAAAATCAAATCTGTTATTATTACAATTTTTATTGTGTGAGTTATAATATTTAATCCGACCGCTGATCGTTGTAATTTTTGGATATGTTATACATATATAAGTTGAGTATATGTCCACAAATTTTGAACCGTTAAAGATGAGCGATAATTTATTATGAATTTTAAGAGGTGACCGATTCGTAAATTAGGTTATAAATGATTTTGGTGGAAAATTCTAGAATTGGTGGGCCCCACTTTTGGTTGGTGAGAAATGTGCTCAATTGAATTTTCAAATGTGGTGGGTGGGAATAGTAGCAGTAAAGCCATCAAAGTCAGTGTTAAGTCCGCTTCTGGCCAAGGCTAACATTTTCCTATAAATAGAGGGCTAAGATAGAATTGAAAATCACACCGTAAACAAAGTTTTCTCTTTTCTCTATATTATCGAGCGATTTTGTGAGTATTTAGATACTTTGAGAGTTGTTGCTCGTAATAAGTTTCATTCAAAGATCACTCCGACCTTTCCTTCCGGCAATCTCGATTCTTTGAGGTAAGGATATTATTTTTTTCATAATGATATTATTTCTTCAATATCATTATGTCAAATGTCGATCCAAGTTTTATCAAATTTAGAACTTTTTCATGCTCTGGGTTACTATTCATGAGTTACTATTCACGAAGTTACTATTCATGAGTTACTATTCACGAAGTTACTATTCACGAGTACTATTCATTGGTTGTGAAGATGTTTTTGTGGAATTTCTATCTTTTGGTGTCTGAGTTACTATTCACGATACTAAGACTATTCACGATATCTCACGACTATTCACGATATACTTTTACTATTCAATCAAAAAATAAAATTTCTTCTTTTCATTCAAAATATCTATTCTCGATACTAGCTTTGATCAGATCCATGTTTTGATCATTCTTGAATTTTACACACCACTATGATTATTTTTGAGGTATTGTTGGACACGGATAAAACAAAGTACGAATCCTTAATCCTTAATCCTTGTCATTTTGTTTCAATCGGATTCGCTTCTTTAAAAATATTTTTCATCATCCTCGCCTTAAATGATGATATTATTGAATATCTTCGCCCAGAAGCAAAGATGAATGATTTTAAAGAATATCTTTGGCCAGAAAGGCAAAGATGAACAGTGTTTAAATGAATACGACCGATCGATGAATATCTTTGGCCTTTTAGTGCAAAGATGAACAGTGTTGAGATGAACATGACCGATTGATGAATATCTTCGGCCCGTAGTGCAAAGATGAATATTTGATTCGAGATGAATATCGATTGATGTTACAGTGATAAAATATTAATGATGGACCGTTAAATTCATAGATTATAGTAGATTTCATTCTCTACGTAACTCTTCTATGAATTATTATTTCACCATGAATATTGATCCGAAAACTTGTTATCTATCAGATTCTATCGATTTTTCCTCGTTGGAGACTAACGATAATTTGTTGTATATTATCTTAGTCATAGTATTCTTTATCGGGCTAGTTGAGCTCACCCTTTTCCTCGTTGTTGTTCCATTTTTCTTCTCGTGAGGAGAGAATGTAATGCGAGTACTAGTTCTGGGTATGGAATGAAGGTTTTAGAAAGGATTGTTTAGTAGTCCTCACCATTTTTGTAAAATAATGTATCAATAAATGTGATGGGGATTTATTTGAGTATAGATATTGTCTAAAGATAATATTTGTATTTAAACTCACGCTTTTACCGTTGTAATAATAAAGTTGTAGTTGTTTCGCATCATGTATTTGGCACTCAGAATGGGTGTGGTGTATACCTATTTTGGGGCGCCACATAATTTTGGGGCGCCACATAAAATATTGATGATGGACTTTTAAATTCATAGAAGATAGTAGAATTCTTTCTACTTGACTCTTCTAATGGATTGCTTATTCCACCGCAATTGTTGATCTAAAACTTGTTGTCTATTATATTTTATCGATTTTTCCCCGTTGAAGACTAATGATAATTTGTCGATATTATCTTAGTCATAATATTTCTTCTTTGGGCTAGTTGAGCTCACCCTTTCTTTCACCATTATCTTCGTGAAATGAGAATATACCGGGACTAGTCGGGGAATGGATTAACGGTCCAGATGGTCAGATTAGTAGTCCTCACTATTCTGCGTGAAATAAATAGTATCAATAATTGTAATGAGGACCCTTTTGAGTTTTTATAATCGCCTATTAGACAATAGTTGTATTCAAACTCACAAGATATATGTGTTATCGATTTTGCACGACGATTGTATTCATCAAGTTGTATTTGTTTTTGTACCATGATTTGGCGACTCAAAACGGGTTGGATGGAATGGACCTATTTTGGGGTCGCCACAAATAAAATGGACGAACTTGCAAGTAGATAAAGAACACTCAAGATATCAAAATACTCACAAGAATCCACTCGATAATATAGAGAGAGAAATAGAGAGAAAACTTCAATTTCTGGTGTGATTTTAAATTCTAACCTAAGCACCTATTTATAGGAAATTGCTTAGAACACCAAAGTAGAAAATTTAATATAATATTAATATATATATCAAAAATTCTTACGCCCACTTTCTCTCAGATCCGAATTCAAATTAACAAAGAATAATAAAAACAAAAAATGTTTTTGTTATTAAAATAATTAAAACTTTCAAAAATCAATTATTTTAACTACTTTTAACTTCAATAATTCATAATAAATAGCCCTTTTATTAGAAAATTCGAATCTTGCGACTTTTTATAGGAAATTCAATTCTCTACAACTTTACGTAAGAAAGTTTTTTCAAATTTCAAATGTAAATCAACCAAATCCACATACTAATGATTTTACAGTTATATAATCAAATTTCACCAAGAATGGGTCCACCAACATGTTTAACATGTTTTAAAACAACTTTTGCAACAAAAATACTCTTCCTCCTCATATACTCATATATCCCACATTCATTGTAAAAATATCATCATTATTATATTATAATAATATAATAAAATATTATTTTATCAAAAAGATAAAATATCAATTTTTAACAATTGTCACTTTAAAAAAATTTCTCCATCTATATCCACATAAAATGAATATTTTCTCATATAAATCAATATTAATTATTCAATAATTAATTATTCTCGGGAGAGCAAATAATATTTAGGTTTTATTGATTCAATAATTGCAGAATCACAATAATGACAACCAGGCCTTGGCGAAAACATGGGTCAAATTAAATTACCAAGATATTCGATGTCTTGGGATGCAGGAAGACGAAGGTTCCATTCGCCACCTTTATGTTCCGCCGAAGAGGGCAGATTCATCAGGAGTCAGGAAGCGACTCATCCAAATTTCGCATCAAGATGTCTGGGAGACGTTTCAGAGATTCTCGTGGAGAAGGGGCTTCCAATAAGAATTTCTCCTCACTCTAGCAATTTAGGTGACCAAACCTCTCCTTAGATCAGCGCCGTGAAAAACCAACTATATGCCAAATCAAGAAACGCGAGTTCGCTCGAGTGGAAGTAGCCTCTTCAACCCGCATGGGGTTAAGATTTCTAGACATTGCCAATAATGTTATCTAATAATATTATTCGATAATATGAATTATTAATCTATACCCTGACCGCTCGATAATAGAAAACACCGTAGTATGACAATTATTAAAACAACAATAATATAAAATATCAATGCAACAATTATTGAATCAATAAAATACTTAATAAAGAATTATCAGAATAATTATCGATTATTGAGGCCTTCACCTTCTAATGCGTAAGAATCAATAATTAGTAGGCAATACCGTGCTACTTTACGTGCAACAACGTATTATATGTTTTAACTTAGGTATTCCATTCAAAGACAAATATAAGCCAGGTTAAGTAGAAGGAGTCTACAAGCGAAAAGTTCGCAGAGTTATCCATTCTAACGAGGAACGTATGTGTTAATAACTACGCTTATTTATAAAACTCCTTTTATCGCTTTCTTCATCCGACGCTATTCACATTATGGGGCCCATAACGGTCAAGGTCGCTACCGTGTCGTATTTAATAATATTCTCCTAAGCGGAAAAGAATATTCCAATGACCAAACGAATATTCCCAAAAACAATGAGTATTTTATAATCACTTACTTGCTTATTTTGAAAAAAAATCATATATCACCCTTAACTTTAAACTTTTATCAATTTAACCATTTACTGAATAGTAATTATAAGAAAAATTGAATACTTTTATTTCATAAAATTTGAGGTCTTACATATGTAATGTAATTAATACTACATATTAGATGAAAAATGGTAGGTGGAGGTTGGACAATTATTTCTAAGAAGTAATTTTATAAAATGTACTGTATTAATGATCGGTACAAGTCCTCCCTAATCCTTAGTCGATTGACTAACTTACTAGAGTATGAAGTAAATTTATGATAACCGAATTTGATACAACTAAAAACAATAAATGTCACGCGGTGTTTGTTTAGAGTTGAATGGAGCTGAATCTGAATGGCTGAATCGGTCAGTGCATTTGTTTTGATCTGAATGGCTGAATCGGTAAGATAGACGAGTTGAATGACTAAGTCGGATTTTTTGGGCTGAATGAAGTAAAAAAAATTTAAAAATTTAAAAAAATATTAAATATTATATTAAGTAATATTAAATAAATTTACAATAATTTTGAATTTTTTTAGAGGGTTAAAATAATAAAGTATTATCATTTAAAGGGTTAAATGCTTATTTAGTCACTGTACTATACGTCAACTTACAAGTAAGTCACTAAACCGATTTTTCTTACAGTCAACTCACTGAACTTGTGTTTACTTACAAAAAACGTTAAAATTAAGTTAAGTCTGCATTTGACTTTAGATGGAATTTTCCACATCACCGTTAAGTCTCATTGGCTTTCTTACATGGAAGAGAGAGAAAGCTGACATGTATAATGTGACCAATTTTGAGTGGAAATGAAAGATTTTTTTCAAAAATAAAACAAAGTAAAAAACAATAGCAAATAAAACAACATATGTTAAAATAAATTAGAAAAGTTAGCCAAAAAAAGACAAGAAAATAAATGAAAAATATATTTAATTATTTTTGTAATTAATACCAAATGAATTTTTATTTAATTCTTTACAAATAATAATATAAATAGAAAAGTTTGCTAAAAAAATAAAGAAAATAAATAAATAAAATATGTTTAAATATTTTTGAAATTAATATCAAATGAATTTTTGTTTAATTATTTATAAATATAATAATATAAATTAGAAAAGTTAGTCAAAAAATAAAAAATAAATGAAAAATATATTCAATTATTTTGTAATGAATATCAAATTAATTTTATTTAATTCTTTACAAATATTATTATATAAATTAGAAAATTTTGCCAAAAAATAAGAAAATAAATGAAATGTATATATTTAATTATTTTTGTAATTCATGTCAAATGAATTTTTATTGAATTATTATTTACAAATATAATAATAGAAATTAGAAAATAAATTTTAGATAATTAATAACAAGTATAATTATTTAAAAAATTATAAAATTAAAATATACTAAAATTACAAATCAAATCTTATTGATTTTATATACATACATATTTATAAATTTATTTTGACATTTATTTGCATGCATTTTTTACTTGAAAAATTAATAAATTAAATGTAGTAAAAATAATTATTTTAACATTTAAATTAGCTAAATGTTGGTACTGTTCATCTCCTTCTTCGTTTAACCTCCATGAAACCTTCAAAAGCCTAGATCTACTAATTGCTCAATATGTTTAACCTCCATGAAACCAAGCCAAAGTCATGCCATTTTCACTGCAGAATCATTAATTTCAGATCTAATTGGCTATTATGATGGAGGATAATAAGGAATCGAAACCACCGCACTGTGATAGCTCTTACCCCAAATTTGTTATGCACCATCAAAAATATTATTAGATAAATAAATCATTGCGACAAGTGATGAATCTGTTATGATGTTGCATAACATGGCTATATCTGTAAGCGGCTTAAGTGGAGAGAGAGAGAGAGAGACAGATCTGTAAGTGGAGAGAGAGATGAGGAAGATGATAGATAAAATATTTTATTGAGTTAATTTGAATGTTAAATAAATGTAGTTTGACATATTTACCCTCAAATGATAAATAATTGTGAAAAAATATTTGAAATAATTTTTAAAATTACACATAAGCATGTTTAGGCCTAGTCATCAATTTATATTGAAAAAATTAAGCCACGTAAGCGCCACGTTAAACTTCTGTTAAAAATTTAACAGTCAAAGACGAAATATAAAATTTTTGTTAGTAAAGTAAGGTATAGTGAGTTGATTGTAAGAAAAATCGGTTTAGTGACTCACTTGTAAGTTGACGTATAGTACAGTGACTAAATAAACATTTAACCCGTCATTTAGATGTTTCAGCCATGTCAATTATCAAACAATTTTTTTCATTCAGATTCAACTCATTCAGATTCAGATTCAACTCATTCAAATTCAGATTCAGATTTATTCAATTTTTATCAAACACTCCCTTATTTAAATGTGAGTCAGCTGACTACCATGTCTTGATCAATTCTTAATTAAGTTGTCCGCTCTTATCCATTTTATCTCCAATTGTTTCTTCGAGAAGCCTAACTACGTTTATTTGTTGTAGAAACATAAGAAGCACGAGTAGAGTGTTGGAAAAAATCGCAACAATTACGGGGTGGTGTTTGTTATTTATTACTATTATAAATTTAATTTGTTATTAACGACGTGCTTGAACATTTTTTGTCTAATAATTAAATAAATTATGAATTGTTATTTTATATACATATTAAAAAGTTAATATGATTACTAAGTAATACATAATTAATTAGTTTGATAAAATTATTGATTATATTTAACAATAATCATATGGATGAAGCATTCAAGTAAAATTAGCACAATAATATTTTAGTAAAATATCAATATTATAAAAATATACTCATTAATCTTGAATTCTTATCAAACACTCACAACAACAATTATTGGTTATTACATATTTTCTACCAAATATAAATTACACAATATTACCATTTTATATTACCCGGTAATCAAATACTTAAGGTGTGTTTGATCAGCTCTTAACGTCTCTTAATTGGAGTGCCTCTGATTCGGTCAGAGGTAAAATATGTTTGGTAAAAAAAAATTGCCTCTTAATGCCTCTTAATCAGTTAGATACAAAATTAAAGCTTAACCATTTAGAGGCACATCTGAATGAGTTTATATTTTTTTTTTGGACAAAAATATCCTCTTCAATATTATTAATTACCTTTTGTATCCATTTTAACCCTCTTTCTCTCTCTATTCATTAATCAGTTCATCTTAAACATGAAGGGGCCATTAAAGAACATCTTAACCAAAATCTGAGGAGTCTCGATTTGTTTCAATAATGTATGATAGAAGTTCTTAAAGGAATCACAATATTTGGGGAAACAAGAGCGGGCATTTCAAAATATCAAGTTTTAATCTTACGAATGAATAGCGTAAATATAGATAAAATTAGAGTCTTGGTTTATCATGCAAATACCCGAATGCCAAATCTAGTGAGAAATTTGAGAACCCAATTCTACCGGAAGAAGGGCAGTGAAAATTTGAAAGAACCCGAGAAAGATGAGGATGGAATTGAGATTTTTAAAAAAAAAAACGAAGAAATTGCAAAACATGATCTGGTGAACATTGAAGTTATCACCAGCCATAAATCAAATACTTAAAGAGCCAAAATGGGCATTTGTCAGATCTAATCATTTTTACCTTTTTCTATTTGATGAGTGTTTAATTGTAGTTTTTTAATAAAGAAATTGGAATGCATTTCGAGCTGTTTATGAATAATCTTTGTGTTTGGGAATTTTGTAATTTATATATTTTTTTCTTTTGTTCACAGGGTTAAAATGGTAAAATATTGTTATTTAGACATTTTAAAAAAAAAATTATCAAACAATATTTTTTCATTCAGATACAATTCTATTTAGATGATCTATATTATTCAGAAGTCTAAATTGTTCAAATCTTAACACTCAATTTTATCAAACACCACCTTAGTAATTAGTGTTTAGGTGGGTCCTAAAAGATATTTTGATAAATATGAAAATAGATCTTAACATACACCATTCCGGTTTTTAAGGGGTTAATACTTACGGATTGTTTGTTTATTTTTGAATATATCTGAATAAGTTTGAATCTAAACGAATAAATCATTCAGACTATTTGTTTAACAAATTTTAAATTCTGAATGTGTTTGAATAATTTATTCAGAAAATTGTGGTTGAATAAGTAAGAAGTAGTGTTGAATTAGTTTCTTACTCGCATTCTTTCATATAGAACTAACAGTTACATTCAATATCCATCTTGTTTACTATTATAAATAAATTTTGTTATGTACAAATTGTTTTTAATTTTTGTTTAACAACAAATTAGATAACCAATTTAATGAATGTTGTTGTAGTTTTTGTTTTGATTTTATGTACTATAGAATATTATTAATATTTTCAAAGTGTTTTATTCCTAAAATTATATGTTAATAGTATATTTCATCAAAGATTGTTTGAAAGTTTATATTTATTTTTTATATAACATTGTTTATTTATAATTATATAATAAATAACAACCAAAAGGCTAAAATAGGATAATACACGTATTTATATGTTTTTGACAAATAATTATCAAACACATTATTTCATTCCGCATTCAGATTTTCTACTTCATTCATCTCACTCTGATTTTTTATACATTTAGAACCTTTCATTCAGTTTTGTCAAACAACCCGTTAATTTGGTACACATTCAAAAATAAGAAAATTATATTCTTTCAAAATATAAATTATTAATGACTTTTTAAAGTCAATTAAAAAAATTAAGATGAATTCCTTTAATTATAGTTAATATAATGATAAATGTTTTAAAAATAAGATGAAATCATTTAGAAGGTATTGATTACGTCTGATAATGTATTTAGTATGCATTCATAAAATAAATAATTGCAAGTTGCTCTACTACTCATGGATGAAAAAAAAATATTAATCATAATATAGAGACTATCTCTATATATAACAAAATTTCAATAAGCCTAAATTATTTTCTTATTGTTGAGTTTTGAAAGTCATTTTAAAATATTTTTAAATTTAAATTTAAAATAATTCATTAAAATTATAAAATAATAAAAGTTATAATAAGTAATACTTTTATATAATTTATAATATTTATCATTGTATTAATTAAAATTTTAAAATTAAAAAATCTATGTCAATTTTGAGTCTAAATTTTTTAAATTGACTTAAAAAAAGTGATCAAATAAACTTCAACTTAAAATAATTGTTGAAAATATTTTTTGCTAAATCTTATAATTGATTATGAGTGATTGTTGCAATATTAGGGAAGCTTTATTAATTATTAGAATGGAGTGAAAATTACTGTTGAAATAATAATAAAATAATCATTAAAATGTATTTAACCACTTAAATATATGATAACAAATGGCACTAAAATTATTTAAGGATATTCCTATTATTATAGTTATGGAATACTGAAACTTCATTATATAACGATAAATACATGTCAATTTGTATTATGAGTATAATGACATATAATTCATAAATTAAATAATGATGGATAAGTTTACTCCCAAAATATTTATTTTTGTTGCAATATAAATTTTAAAAGAACATGCATGGACCCAAAAATATAAAATTAAATGGCATTGAACTTGATGCGCGGGACCAATCGATTGTAATTAAAGGCAGAAAAATTGGTCTGTCACCACAACTGGGTCACAGCCAGCCTAGACCGAACCTCGAATTCCCAAATTCATCCTCATTTTCGTGGGTGTGGCCGTCGTGTCCATGAGAAATTGAGAAACCCCTCGTCTACTCAGTGTCACAATTCCACTCGATTTACAGATTCATTTATCCGTCTCTCTCTTTCTCCTTCACTCTGGTGATTGTCTATCTGCAAACATGAGTAAGGGACCAGGACTTTTCTTAGATATCGGCAAAAAAGCGACAGGTATTCAATCATTTACACTTGTCATCTATAAACTTCTAACCAAGTCTCTTGATCCAATTGTCCACTATTATATATATACACACACACACATAAGTTATATTTCTTCACACACAGGTGCATACCGATTTGTTTTTGTGAAGTTCAATTGTGTTGATTTATGTTCAGATCTGCTGACAAGGGACTATATCTCCGATCAGAAATTTTCGGTCTCCACTCGCAGTGATACCGGTGTGGTAGGTCTTTGATTATTTAATTTATATTTTTTCCTAATTGTCTACATAAACGTAATATAATTTTTTGTTTTGTTTGGCTTATATGCTAGGTTATTATGAAATATATTTCAAGTGAATTGCATTTCTTTCATCCGTAGCTCACTGTTCAGCTTATTATTTTTTTTAATTGAGATGCAAAGTGTTATTCTTTTTGTTTGTTACAGAAATGCCTATCATGTTTCAGCTCTTGCTTACATTTTATATATCTATGTATTTTATTAAGATCATGTGTAGTTTTACATGAACAATATGTATCTAAAGGGCATTTTATATTCTTTTATTTCTAACATTGGTCATTTTGACACTTGACAGATAATTGGTTCCTCTATTTGTTTTTTATTTATGTGTGAGAATTATAGTATTTTGTGTCTACATGATTCAGAAGTGTTGCATTATTTTTCCTAAATTGACAAGTGTACTAGGTTTTTTTTTGAAAAGGTGGTCATAGTGATTGGTTTTTATGAGAGATTGGCATTTTTGTTTTTCATGTGTTGAGTGTGTGTGAAATGTTGCAGACAGAGATAATCAGTAGAATGATTTGTTTGCGGCGAATTGAAGATGCAATAAATTGACACAATAGGCAGGCAGAGTTATAAATTATAATACATGAAATATGGCTTACTGGCTTAGATAGACTAGATTGCTAGTAATTGTCATAGTGATTCCTTAAATCCCTTGGTAAATTTTCAACTAGAGGTGAGTTGTGAGGAGAGAGTAAGAATTGATCAATCAAGAAGAAGTACAAGTGCAACAAGATGTGGATGAGTTAGTGGCTGAAAAACTTAAATACATTAACTATGGCCTAGATATGGTGGTTGACGAAGAAATTGGATACTTAATTTCTCCTTTACAAAGACGTTCTGTTGAGGTAAGTGATGAAGGGTGGGAAATGCTTATAGTTTAGTCACTCAATCCTATGTGTACAAGTACCAACATATATTAGCTTTTGGCTGACAAATTTTGTCAGTGCCTTATTCATCTTTTCAAATTGCTCAGTTAATTATTGTTAGAATTACTAGGAGTATGAGTGATAGTAAGGCTTCTGAAAGAGCATGTCTGAAGCACGCCGAGAATTTAGTGATGATTAAATTGTTAGTATACACTTGGGTTTTGACTTTAAAGGAATGTGTCCCATTATTTTTCAGCCTTGTAATCCTCAAATGTGGAGTTTTAGCTTGATTCGTGGAACTCCCATGTGCTTTTGTAACATTATTATTTGTATATAAAATAAACATTTTGCAACAGAAAAGAAGCCTTCCTTTTCTTTTCAATCTCTTTTGAAGGAAAAGAAAGAAGAAGAAAATGTTCAGTAGCACAATTTTTGAGGAAGGTCATTATTTCTTTGTCCAATAAAAAAGAAAGAGAGGCATTAGGAAAAATTATGTTACATTTTTAATCTCTGTACTGATATTGCTCTTGTTATTGTATGTGACATGTGGTTTACCAGTGTGGTCATAGTGACACAATAAAGCCTGCTAAGAATTTGATATTCTCTTACTTTGGTCTCGCTAGATGTGCTGTGATTTAGCCAGATTTGGTTTATTGCACATGGCTAGATAAGAGGGAAATGTTTGTGCAAATTTTCTGTTTTACTTTAGTCAGTTTAGAACAATAAAGACACACTAAGCTTGAGGTGAGGAATGATTGACCAAGAGTTTTGGATGTAGAAAGTCAATTTATGTCTTTTGGGATG
This sequence comes from Panax quinquefolius, assembly GCA_020205615.1. Lineage (NCBI taxonomy): Eukaryota > Viridiplantae > Streptophyta > Magnoliopsida > Apiales > Araliaceae > Panax > Panax quinquefolius. The sequence goes on along the minus strand of CM035169.1, from coordinate 16,409,259 downwards.
GCCTTTTGAGAAATCCTTCTTTATCTTTTAATCCCCCATGGCCCACTCTATCCTTGGAAAGTGGTCTTTTGAGCCTTGAGCTTGTTTATGATAGCACGGATATATATTACAGTTGTTTGAATTTCTCCTCCTTGATTTTTGTCCTTTGGGTACTCTATTATTTTTTATATTAGTATCCTCTGCTCCTCGTTCAAAGAGGTCAGTGTCAAGTTTAACAAATGTAACATTTTCCACTAATTATGCTGGTATTGAACTTCATAAAAATATCAGTTTTGGCCTTTCATGATACTCTAATCAATTTTTTTAGGATGGTGGTCTTTGTTTTGTTTGCTTTCTTGCTCTACAGTTTTTAGCTGGAATTTCATATCTATGGAAAACACCTCATTTTTATGATTTCATCTGCAACATTCTTACCCCCTCCCCCAATTTGTAGGTACTGACATCAACTGCAGTGAAGAAAGGAGGACTGTCAAGTGGAGATGTGGCAGCACAGTATAAATACAAGAACACACTAATTGATGTCAAGTTTGATACAGAATCAAATGTGGGTTGCTTGCTACCTTTATCTTTTAGATATAAAAATCAATATGCCATTTTCCCACTCTTGTTGTGCAGCTTATGTTATTCCTCTATTATGGCAGATTGCAACAACTTTAACATTAACCGATATTGTTCCATCAACAAAAATAATTGCTTCATTCAAACTGCCGGATTACAATTCTGGAAAGGTAAATATTTTAGCAGCATCTAAACTAGTGCCGTGGACCAATTACAAGCTAGTCTTTTGTTTCTCAAACTAATCATCTGTTTTCTGAATGCAGGTAGAGGTTCAATACTTCCATCATCATGCAACTGTCACTACAGCTGTTGTTCTGAACCAGCAAACCCCTGCTATTGATCTTTCAGCTACCATTGGTACTCCTACATTTGCTATTGGTGCAGAGGCAGGTTATGAGACTTCTTCTGGCAAGCTGACAAAGTATACTGCTGGCATAAGTGTTACAAAACCAGATTCTTGTGCTTCGATAGTTTTGTAAGTCATTTCTCTATTATGGACTATAAGTTGACATTGATTACTAGGGATGTCAATGGGACTTATCAGCCCCTTACCCTTCCATTTTTGCATACCCCATGGGATCCCCGTTCCTTTATTTTAAATATATAATACCTATTGATCACTCATCTATCTATAACCACATAATAATTTTTTTGTTCTGGTTCTATCTTTTATTATATTTCTCTTCCTGATCTTTCATTCAGGGGTGACAAAGGGGACACAATAAAGGCATCATATGTACACCATCTTGAAAGGAGTGCTGCTGTTGGGGAGATCTGTAGAAGGTTTTCAACAAATGAGAATACGCTTACGTTTGGAGGATTGTATGCAGTTGATAACCTGACAGTGGTGAAAGCAAAGCTGAACAATAATGGGAAGCTAGGAGTCCTCTTGCAACGTGAGATCGTACCAAAATCACTGCTGACAATTGCTAGCGAGTTTGTCACCAATGCCTTAGATAAGACCCCAAGATTAGGTTTGGTGCTTGTTCTTTACCCTTGATGCAATTTTGGCAATGGATGATGCCTTTTAGGTAAATATTCTTTCTCATATTTTTTTTCCGGGGAGCGCTTGAATGGAGTGTGCAATAAGTAGTTCGCATAAACATTTTCTTTCTAGGTCCTCATTATTCTATATGGGTTGCTTTGGTAACTTAGGCCCCTTTTGTATTTCCTGTTTCCTTGCCTTTTTTTGAGGCATTTGAGATATATGCACATTCTATTCTCCCTGGAGGAGATCTTCCTTGGAGTGATGCACGGCTTGATATTCACTGTATTTGTTTTTTACAATTAGTTGCTGGAGGCTTCTTGTATAACACTTTCTGTGCTCGGTTTGTTAAAACCAAAGATGTTCATATACTTGTAGTTGGGATAGTTATGAAAAGTAGGTTTAATATAGTTGGTCCTTCAACTCAGCCATCCAAGCCAATAATTGTTTGCACCAAAAATGTATTCCGGAAATTTTAGGAAGCAAGGATTATTGCATCAAGGGATGTAGCAGGTCTTTAAGCATTAAGGGATGTAGCAGAAGGTCTTTAAGCATATGTAGCAGAAGGTCTTTAAGCTCGATCTTTGAATGCTAGCCCTCTCCTCTTTAGTAACATAGTTTCTCTCTCTACTATGCACCATTCAATGCTACTGTTTCAATACATAGCTTCCAATTCATTCACGAGTTTAAATTCATTCTCATAAACCAACCATCGACTTTACTAATCACTAGCATAGCGGAGAAATGAGACATCAAGAACAAATACTCTAATTGTCATCTTAATTAACTCAAGCCACCTAGATCTGCATTATTTGATTGAGAGAGAGAGAGAAAAGAGTTGCAGAAAGAAGGAAGGAAGCGCATTTGGGTATTTTGTCAAATGTGGGTAAAATGAGTACAAACTGATGAGTTTTGTTGTTGAGTAGCGGAAATATCAATTATTGATGTGGAAATATCAATTTTTTATTACTTAATGTGTTTAAAAATGGAATAAATTATTTATTTATTTTTTAAAAAGAAGAAGTTTTAGGAACATTAATTGGTGTGTAATAGGATGAATGTTATAACGTACGGAAAATGGAATTCAAAGAATCAATGTTTGAAATTTGGTTTTATTGAATCAATCATACATAGGGTTGGTTAAATATAAATTGATGAAGAAGGTAGTACGTACTGGTAATGTAAAAGGAGTAGTTTGTATTATAGGTAGCTAGTCAATCAAAGCTTAAGAGAATGACCTTTTGTCTTTCATTTGCTTCTTGTAATTTCAGCATCCAATGTCTTAAATTGTGTTGTCCACGGCTGACGTCCGATTGAAAATGATTTATTGGTAATAAGATGAAAGAGAATATAAAATTTTAAAATTCAAAAAATAATACACTAAGGAATTTATGAAAGGAATTTAGACATATTAAACATGCATTTATGATTCCTCACATGCATGCAATCAATGCACTTACCAAATACTCCAGTAGTAACCACTCGAGAATTTGCCCGATCAGACTTTCTCTCTCCCTATATATATATATATATATATATATCTCTCAAAACCCTAGAAATTAATCCATCTACACCAATGCACTAATTTTATAATTTTTCAAGGAGAAGATCAGGCAACCTAGCTAGCTCTCTCTTAATTTTCTATGGAGGAAGAAGAAGAAGCAGGAATGATGATGAGGATGAGGAGGAGTTGGACAAACTTGGGGGTGGTGGAAACAATTTATGAAGAAGAACATGAAGATTTTTCCTCCTCTAATTCCTCCCCTGATCCTAAATCCCTCCGATCCAGAGTTGGAGCATGGTAAGTAATTTCTTTATTATTTTTTTATAGATTAATTATACCCTCCCAAAATCATATATATATATATATATATATTCTTTGATAATTTAGGTCTGTGGTCAAGGGGCGTGAAACTGATGTTGCAATACATGTTCAAGATTCGTGTTTTCACTTGCACAAGGTATGTACGTTGTTCGATCTCATTTTTTCTATTTTGTAATTTAATTTTTGTCTAACTTTGGAGCTAACAAGGGAATCCACTATTTTTAAGGGACGAAAAAAAGAAAATTTTAATGTATTTATTTACTTCTATTTTTTATTATTTTAATTTGTATAAAAAGTGTAGTTAAAAATTAATCTTTTTGGGTCTTAAGGAGGAGGAGGAGGAGGAGGAGGAGTAGTAGTTTAGAAAGAGTGCTATTATAGCAATTACTATAATTGTTGTTATAGTTGGACATATCAACTCTCTCAAAAGATACAAAAGCTGCAGCCCAACACTACTACAAAATAATAACAAAGCTTATTCTTATATATATTTATTTATTCTTTTGTATTAATAATAGTAGAGCTGTACGCTTAAGTTCATGATATAATTTTTTAATTCTATTAGGATTACTAAACTGAATTTTACAATAATTAAGATTCATTTATAATTTTGATATATTTTACAAATAGGGATATATTAATTTTTGGTGAAAAGGCTGAATGGTACCAAAAGGCAGGCAGTCATTTATTACTTTTACTACTGTACCTTTACCTTTCCTTTGCAGTATTACATATTGTTTTATTGTATATTAATGTATCTTAATAATCTATTATTTTAACAATTTATATATTTATATTAAGAGATTTTTTAATAGTTAATATATATAAATATATATAAATTTAAACTATTTAAAATATATCTTAATATAAAAATATAAATTATTAAGATATATTAAAAGTACAACGAAACACCACCTATGTATTTCTATCTATTTACCCCACCTCTTGCACAATAATTCAAGTAACGGTGTATGCATTAATTGAATGTGAAATCAGGCCATGACTATGCGCATTTATTAATTTCATACGATATATGTTACTGTATTGTTCATCTTCTTTAATTTAATTTCCATAGGATCCTCTGGCAACCAAGAGTAACTATCTCAAACGCCTGTTGACGGAATCATCCCAAATTACCCTCTCTCCTCCCTTAAATATTTCGCCCCAAACGTTCCATCTCGTAGCCGACTATTGTTATGGCGCACACCTCGTCATAACCCCCTCTAACGTCGCGCCTCTACGAATAGCAGCTGAGTTGCTCGAAATGACGGAGAGTAACGGCGGCAGAGACGAGAGCTTGAGGCATAAGACAGAGACGTACTTCCGTCAGGCTATCGCCGTTAACAGGGAATATGCGTCCATAGTTTTACGGTCGTGCCTTGCGCAGATGCCGGAGGCGGAGACGGCGGCGGCTCTGGTCAGCAAATGTATTGAAGCTTTGGCTTTAGTAGACGACGACGACGACAATAACGTTGTAAATTATCTTCACGACATTAAAACGGTGCGCTGCGAAGATTTTCGATTAATTGCGGAGTCCATGCATCGAACGTTGACCAGGATTGGAGGTCAAGATCTGCTCTATAGAATCGTTGACCTTTATTTTAAGGTATGACTTCCTATGCAGAATCTTTAGTTGTTGTAATCTTTATTTCGTTAATTGATTACTACTAATTTCTAATACATTGTAAACTAATGGAGTATATAATAACTAAGCTTATGTACTACCTCCGTCCTACAATAAATATTTTTTTAGACTTAATATTTTTTTCCAAAATAAGTGATGCATCCAATCTGTTTTTTAAAATATATCTAATGGTTTTTATTATATATTTCTGATTAAATAACTAAAATCTTCAACTTGTATATTAAGGATATTTTTGTCAAAATATTATATCTTTAAAATTTAAAAAGATTTTTAAGTATTTATATAAAAAAATATTTTTGATTTTGATTTTAAAAATATTTTTACTTCGTATTGACATAAGTGGTCTATATTTATATTTATAATCTACTATGTGTGTTAGGTAAATCATAAATATATTTATGCTATGTTTGGATTGTAAAAATTAAGATTAGAGAATTGAATGATTTATTGTTTTGGAATCCAAAAGTGGATATGAAATGACTCATTTATTTAACCAAATATTTCACTTGTCAATTCCATTCCTGATTTGTATAATTCAAATGTAGCATTATTGGAAAGTAAAAAAAATCAATTGATGCCCTCTCATAATTATATTATAAAATGAAAGTCATAGCAGTAATTATAATTATATTTTTACCAAAAAAAATTTTATGCATATATTTATGTTTGAGACCTGTTGTTAAGTTAATACATTCCTGTTTCTAAAAAAAAATATTATCTTACTACATTACTAAAAAATATATCAGTATTATTTGCAAGTGAAACAAATGGAGTACTATAACAACGCTATAAATCTAGCTCATATGAGATATGGTTCGATATCTATTCTGTTGGCTTTACACGTACATTATACAGAAACTTGCATTTGTCTTTAACTTTGATGAGAATCTATTGGAGAATTAAGAAGAGGGTTGGTATTATATAGCAGATTCATCTGCAGATCATAAGAAACGTGCTATTATAAGGCCGGCTGGCTAACTGGAAAAATATGAAATGGCAAATAAATTAAAAGACTTGAATTAATATGGGGTTCTATTGGATTCTTGCATGAATGAAATTAAAATGCACTCTGTTATATACTTAAATAAGGTCAATTAAGTTCCAGCTGATTAATTCTAATATAATTATCTTGATTTGTAGGAATACACCGGCAACATAACAGATGAACTAAAAATGCAAATATGCAATTACATAGACTGCAGCATTCTCTCTCCTCAACTCCTCATGCATGCAGTTCAAAACCCTAGAATGCCATTACGGTTCGTAGTCCAAGCCATGTTCATCGAGCAGCTCAACACCCGCCGCTCGGTCTTATTAGCCGCCAACCACCACGCCATCAAGACTACAACTCATCAAAAGACAGATCACACGGCCACCCTCGGCGCCCTACTCCAACGCGACGCAGCCCTTCGTCAAGTGGTTCAACTCAAATCCGCAATGGACGCCACAAGCTCACGCATCCAAAGCTTGGAGAAAGAGCTAAGTGGAATGCGGCGAGCAGTTTTGGATAAAACGGAAAATTTGAGAAATGAGCAGCCCTTGGATAATGGCCTGTCCGCGAGCTTTAGGTTAAGCTCGGAGAGAAAGGTGGAAAGAGGACAAAGGGGATCAATTTCTTGGTCGAGTTTTCGGGGAGGGAATATTTCGTCGTCGGAGGAATCGTGTGATGGGAGCATTACTCCGAGGGCTGATCGGAAGAATTTTGGCAGGAGATTGATGAATGGATTAAAGAGAATATCCAGTTTAGGTCGGAGCAAAAAAGTGGATGGAAGTGAATATGAAAGTGGTGGAGATGTTATTGTGATTAAAAAAGAAGTACTTTTCTCTTGGAGTGAGTGAGTTCCTTTGTTTTATTTATTTATTTTTTTTTCCATATTAAGATTAGTTGATTGTTTGATAAACTTACCGTTTGATTTGAAGAGTTGGTTGTAGTAGACTCTTTTATGTTTTTTCATTTAAAATGGAGAGTATCTAGTAATAGGACAACCCAACAGTTCGATACTCAACACACGCTAAAGCAAAGAAAAAGAAATTATTCAATTCATTGAGATATCTACACTACACGAGTAGGATCTTATATGGAAGTATGACTAAAAGCTAGGAGGATTATTTGGTAATTTTAATTTATTTTGCATCACAAATATTTGGGAAAACTTTTTTACAAATAAGAATGGGGTAACAAGCATCTCAATAGCTAGTCGTCGGAAATGAATCAATGTATAATATTCTGATTGTTGGCTGGTTTATATTAAGTATAGTATATTCCATCAATATAAAAATTGCTCTACCAAAATAATTTAACAAAAATTTTAGTAAGTGGTGCGTGCTTCAATTTTCAATTTGAAAATTATAGCTGCATTAGTCTGTAGCTTTGCTATTAGTAATTTCATTAAGAATTTTTGTCTATTACTTGTGGAGATCCGAGTTAATGGTTTTGGGATAAAAGTTTCTTGTTGGGAATTCAGGATTTTTCATTGTGAAAACATATTTGAGACGCTTTGAATGAAATTCAACAAGACAAAATTGTCATAATAATGGTTTATTAAATATGGAGAAAAAACTTAGAATAAGAAAAGTATCCTTATATTTAACTCTATTTCTAAAAGCTAGGAGGATAATAGTAAAAATATGTATAAAAGTTTGGTTATTAAAGGAAAATTGACATAAGCATCTCAATAAAATAGTAATAAAAATCTTTGTATCGTATTCTGATCGGAGGAGTATTTGTATTTTTTCCATCTATATAAAATTTGAAAAATAATAAAAATATAAATAGGTAAAATTGAAATAAATAAATTCATATCCACCACTCATAATTAAATTCAAATTTAATAATGTATAACTGAGAATTAATTAATGCAAATATTCTTACAATTAAGATTCTTAAAAAGCACCACCACCAGGGGACGTACTGAAGGTGAAGGAAGGTACTAAAGAACAAGAAGAACCGAGCGTAAATATTTATGTTTCAAGGATATTAAAGAAAGAATATCCATCCCATCCGGAACGGGTATCCGTCCCCATTCATGGAGAAGAAGCCAGCCCTGAGCCCACTACTACTAATATTAATGGAGTACTAACTAATTTCCTAAGGTATTATGGTAATTGGTAGAGTTTGATTTGAAAAATACGTTTTCCCTTCCAACCAACCAATACTTCTCACTCTTCCGTCCCTGCTATACTTTATATACATTGATGCTCTATAGACTATAAACAATAAAGAGTTTAATTACCAGAAACTGTTAAATTAATTGCACGCACGGTTATGGCGTGAACCTTATCTTCTTCTTCTTCTTCAGATATCTCTGTAATTAAACTATTTTTTTCTTTATTTCGAGATTTTTGCTACAATTATTCACCAAGATGATTGCATCAGGGAATCAATCGTTGATTTTCTCTTCTTTGCCGGCATTTGACTCCGCCGACTCATCTTTGTCGGCAAATTTAGGGGTTCTAAACTTATCTTCCTCTAATTGTTGTAAACTTCAAAGTTCCTGGATTCTTAAAGCCCGTGAAAGATTTGCGCCAATTAAGGCAATGGAGACTTCTAGCACCTCATTCATCGACGGCAAAACTAAAGGTGGATTCTTTTCCAGCACAGATGATTCTAATGGTTGTTCTGGTACTATTTACTCCGTTTTCCCCCATATATATATATATATATATATATATATATATATATATAAAATAAAGTCATGTAATTTGGAATAATACCTCTACTTTTGTTATACAATTTTACCTACCTTTAATTGTGTACACTTTTGCAAATGAATCTTAAATTTTGTCTCTGAATTTGTACTTACTGAATTTCTAAAGTTAAACTTATTATTTAATTGCCAGCTGCGAATCTCGACCAGAGAGGTGTTAATGGAATGCCCAAAAATATTGTTTGGCATGAATGTTCAGTGGATAAAATTGACAGGCAGAAGTTGCTTCAGCAGAAAGGCTGTGTCATATGGATAACAGGTCTCAGTGGTTCAGGTTTGTATAATATAAAAAACAGTTAATCAGCATTGCCCAATTGAATCACTTAGTTTTTTGCTCTTGGGGCAATCGATTTCTCCTTAAATTTTCTGAAATCTACTTACTTTTTCTCATTCAAATTTCACTAGGCAATGTTGTCATGTTTTATGTACTGATTCTCTCTCTTAAAGGTTTAGTTGTTGCCTAAAAAAGAAAAGCATGGTGTGGGGTCTTGGACAAGTTATCCGAAACGTAATTAATCCATTATCGCTGCAATTTAAAAAAGAAGTCTGCTGTAGAGATTAGTAGTGGTTGATTGGCACCAAAATCAAAAGGCAAAAAGCAAGTACATGAAAATGAAGATATATTTAATGGATTAGGATGAAATATTTTTTGGTTTGAAAAATAGTGCCATCTTTGCAGCATTCATAATCTTTTTGCATGATGTGTTTCACTGCTTGTAATGAACTAGGTTATTAAGATGCTTTGACCACCAATTAGCTACTTATTAAAGGGGGACTTTCTTACCTTCCGACCCCTTCGCTCTATTGCTCAGTGTTGCAAAAAATCTTTTCACATTGTGGAGTTCATTGTCTATGAACTGCAGATACTGGGGTGTTTTATTGTTGGCGCCCAGCTGTATGAATTTCAGTGGATGGACTCTGGATGAAGCTATGAAAGGATTCGAGATATATGGTGATAAGTTTGAGTCAGATAATTGGGATAGTGGGAAACAAGAGCAGTTTCTTGATTCACCACAAGATGTTCTAATGAGTTATAAATTACAATTAAATTATTCCCTTGTCTTGTAGACTTCTTACAGTTGTTCTGTAAGAGGATATCTGATGATCTAATTTTCAAGTGTAGTATGGAATAAGAATTGTGTGGTAATTCGGTTACTATTACACCAATCTCACTTATCTTTTGGTCTGAAGTTAAAGAAAAGTAAAGTTTCAAATAATGATGATTCAGTGGAATCCAATTTTTCGGAAGTTACTCAATTGTTTTATATGTCAAGCATATTATTTTCTTTTTATGATAAACTTATGTCTAGTCTAATATGAATCAGATTGATCAATATAATGCATTCTTTTACTGGATGAAACAGATTTATAAGAGTACGACTTCTGTAAACACTTGCAGAGCATATCCATCAATATTTAAGTCCTGGCAGGAGAAATGGCTTAGTTCAGATTATGCTTCTTCTCTCTCACTCTTCTCGTATTCTTTCGTCTTTGTGGGCACTAGAGATTGTTTCCTTAATGTTTTGATATGATTTGCAATCTTAATTCTTTAACTTGTAAACCCTTGACTTCAGGAAAAAGCACTTTAGCTTGTGCTTTAAGTAGAGCCTTGCACTCGAGAGGAAAGCTGGTCTACATCCTTGATGGTGATAATATTCGGCATGGCCTAAACCGCGACCTAAGTTTTAAAGCAGAAGATCGTGTTGAGAACATACGAAGAATTGGTGGGTTTCTTTTTCTTTCCTCACTAAGTAAGTGTCGTTGTCTACTCCCATACCTTCTATTCTTGACAAAATTTGTTCAAGCTACATTGATTTTGTGATTTTTAGGGGAGGTAGCAAAGCTTTTTGCAGATGCTGGAGTAATTTGCATAGCTAGTTTGATATCTCCCTACAGAAAGGACCGAGATTCTTGTCGTGCTTTATTGCCAGACGGAGATTTCATTGAGGTCTGTTAATGACAAATTAAGTTTTGTGCCCCTTAAGTTCAGAAAGAAGGATTTATGGCCATTTAAAGTTCATTTGCAGCATTATTACTGACAGGGCTTTCTATTAACAGGTTTTCATGGATGTGCCTCTCCATGTGTGCGAGGCAAGGGATCCCAAGGGTTTGTACAAATTGGCAAGGGCTGGAAAGATTAAAGGTATCTTTTGTAAATCGAACAGAAACTTGGAAGTACGGATTTTGGATGATATGTAGAACTGCGTATCATTTTTCATTTGGAATCTGTTCCAGAGTTGGATATTTATATTCAGATTGCTGTTTCACTTCTCTCCATGTGCCTTGAGAGTATTAGTTCTTAGTTTAAGCTTAACTGCTTACAACCGTAATTTGCAGGTTTTACAGGGATCGACGATCCATATGAACCACCATTAAATTCTGAGGTATGCATGCACTATAGAGATAAACAGGAGATTTTTTATTTTTAATTTAATTTTTCTGGTGCAAGCATAGGCATGTCCTTGGTAGATCTGTTTGTTAATTTAAAAACATGAAGATCTTGGAATACAGTGGTTTAGAAAATACGAGATGTGAACATCACCTGGCTTAATGAGATAACATGTGGGAAAAGGAGTCGAGTGAATTTTGTGATTCTCATTGTTTGCAGCCTTCCAAATTTTCTTTTTAAGTAATTGAACAAATTAATAATCATTGCATTTCTGTAGAAAAAAATGTCATACTCAACTAAGTCATGCTTTGATCTTTCTTAATCACCTTTTTGATGATTGAATCTCCATACTACAGATCATACTACACCAGAAGGAACAACTCTGCCCTTCCCCATGTGATATGGCCGAAAAAGTGTTTTCTTACTTGGAGATGAAAGGATACCTGCAGGCCTAGTTCCCCTGCAATGCCAGGAGTCTCCTCTCGTTCACAAGTACTTGCGATGACATTCTGCCAGATAAAAATTATTGGTTGAATAATTAATCATGCGATCATCTATTGTTGCATCTTCTAAGAGTTATTTTGATAGTAGCATGAAATGTGGGCAAGCAATTGTTGTAATCATGGCAGAAAAACATACAGAAATAAAATTCAAAAAATTGAATGATGTTTATCATCCGTGAATAGGCATTTTTATTGTGGAAATGAAAATTGGATGAATTGTTAGGACCTGCTTCTTGTTTAGATGCTCATTTCAAGTACATAGATGCTGTCTGTAGAAATTGATCTCCACAGCCACTCGGCTGTCCTGTATTTTTGCTTGTAGAAATATCAATGGAATTTACAATTTACAAATACAGAGACACAGAAATATTATTCACTTATTAGAGTTGCTGATAAATTGCAATATTACATGTGAATAAAACAATAATAACAAAAAGAAGACAGACAGAAATTCAGAGGAAAGGTACACCCAGTTCATTAGGTCACCGATAGGCTATCAAGAAGCAGACAGACAGGGCCAGGGCCAGGGCCATGGTAAAGGAACCGGCAACGGAGCTGACAACCTCAAAGACAAGGGCGAAACGCCGTTCCTGCAGGCCCCAGAGCGTAGTTATACAGTTCACCACCATTGACAACACCACGGCCATCACCTCACTCAGTCAACCAGTGATATCGAAACAGTTTAGGTTTCCTCTTTCCGGTTTCAATTCAAGAGCTGAAACTTTGGCGAGTAAGACTAAGAGGAGATTATTGCAATTTTGGAAGTTAATACTACTCCTAATACCATAAATATGGTACTCAACAGTCAACAGTCTTGCACCAACTTCCACTCACCAACCAACAATGTAGAATGTTGGACACTGTGTACTATTGTCCAGGCTCTTTTTCTTTTTAAATAATAGTAATAAATGAACATATTTTACTAATTAGTAAGCAAACTATACGCCTCTACATATATACTTCATCTTTTGATTTGATTAGTTTTGGAATGGAGCTAGCTAGCTAGCTAGCTAGCTAGCTAATAGAATGATAAATCTATGGTTTAGCATGGTGTAGTTTAAAGCTCGAACTACACTTAAAACAGTTTAGATGCGGTTTGATAAATTGCGGTGCGGTATGAAATCTTTGTCGATTTTTTTCGTGTGATGCGTTTCATTTAAAAACCAATTGAAACAACAAAATTTTATACAATTTAACATCACTACTCTAATTTTATGACCATATTTGAAAAATATTTATCTCTTGAGCCGGTTATTTCTTTGGTACGAACTTCTAATTTAATTATTTCTTAAACCAACTCTATGGTCATCCACTACTTGCAGACCTCCCTTCCAATCCAACTAGTAATGACTTGAATATGTCATTTTTCCAATAAGGTCAAGCCTTTAATAGAATTTTTTTCCACCCTAATCAAATGAACAATCATTTGGAACCTTTAATTGTGCGATCAATAATTTTTAACATGTTTGACTTCATTACAGTCATACATTCAGAGACATTAAGATCATGCATCTGAGTATCCCAAAAGGTCAATCCAAATTTTTATTTTTTCTTTCCAAAGGGGACAATATATTGTGTACATAATAAGCTCCTATATAACACTTCTCTCCTCATTTATACAAAGAGTCAGAAACATTATAGGTTATTCTACCAATACTTATATTTTATACAATTGCCAAAAAAATGTCATCCACTTATCATACAAACCATAACAAAAACTAAAAGAGGGATGGTGTAATGTAATAGATAAAAAATGTTTACTTTAAATATTTGGTATCACAATGTAGCTCAATTTCGTTAATCAGGTAAGAGGTTATATTGTATCACAATGTAGTTTCATCTGTCACTGCATACATACATACATACACACACATGGTACGGTTTCGGTTTTATGCGTGCGATTTTGGCTAGTAACCAAACCGAAATTGTAAATTTGGTTTTCAACCCACCTAAAACTCTAAAATTGTCATATACGCTGGAATTATTGGTGCAGTTTTTGCGATTTTTGATGCGATTTCGGTTTCAATTTGATTTCTTGCTCAGCTCTAGATGAATTCATTGATGGGCTGTAGATGATGATGATGATACGGCATACCAGAACTAACATATTCAAACCTATTTTTTTTAATAAAATTAAATTCACCCTCCCTAAATGACTAATCAATCTTTTAAGCCCGCTTCTTTAAATTTCTCTACTCCAGCGGCAACACCATCCTTTCCATTTCTGTTGATTTTTGGCATTGAGCTTCCTTTTGCAGTATTTAGGAGAAACTAATTTCCCAATATGTTTTCAAAGGAAAAAATTGAGCACTGAAAAACCGTGCGACACAATAGAAATATGGACAAGTCAGAAGAGGAGGTAAATGAAATTTGTTTTCGCAGCAGCTCCACTTTCTGGACTTTGACTATGCAAGCTAATCACGCTCCATCATCAGTGACACTTGCACCCTGTTTGTGAGTTTTTAAAACTAAGAAAAAGATGAAAAAAAAGCCAAGGTTTTCCATAGTAATCCCATGTTTGTAAGCTTTTTTTAAGTCAAGAAAGCCAAGGAAAATTGGGCTCAATTTTCCAAAGATATTTTCCGGACCAAAATGGTAGGAAAGCCGAGGAAAGGAAAATGAGTTTACTAAAATTTATTTTAGACATTCATGTCCTGATTTTCTTACTAAACTCACAAATAAAACTAAAGAAAGTAACTTTCCTATCATTTCTTTAAAGTTAAAAATCCTCACGAATCCAAGGCAGAAAAACTCGCAAACTGAGTGTTAAGGAAGCATGCAAGGATTACTGATGACACAACCTTTCAAACAGTTTAGACAGTGCATCAATTCTTTTCCCCAATCTATATAGGATACAATGCAAAGATTGTGAGGGACTATTGCCACACGAGAACCTAAGAAAAATTTCAAGTTAATAGACTTGGAACATCTTGTTAATTATAAGGCGGAAAAGGTGAAGGGAAGGTTAGAAAAGCACCATCCAATTTGTTGGAACTTGTTGCCAAAATTTCCATGGAGAAAAAGTAACAATGGAGGAACATTAAACGGTTACAATTGAAGATCAAGTTAATCCCTGGAGCATAAACAATAGCAAACTAGGTATTAAATAAAATCTAACAAAGATAACTTGGTTGGGGATTATGTGAGCCACCTACCGATCTAAGTAAGGCGCAGAGGTCCATTATATTGTTGCAATATAAGTACTAACGACCCTGAGACTTTATCTTCATATCTCTGGCAATAGAGGGCAGCCATCTCTCTCCCCTAGTCTTTTTCAACTCGGAGATTCTTTTTTCCTCTTTTTTGGCAGCTGTTTTTGCTGCTGCATCTCTAGCTTCCAATTTAGCTAATGATTTCTGGGAAGCATCTTGTGCTGCAGTTATTATATCCATCCCGTCCACCGTGACAGATTCAAGTTGGCGTCTAAACTGTGAGTCATCATTGTCGCAAATATGTCGAACAAAAAGTGAGATTAAACCGTAGATGCATAATAGAACGTAAAATGAATGAAAGAAAAGAAACAATGATGTAGAGATGAAGAGGCAAACCTTCTTTGATTTTTCATCAAATTCTTTCCACTGGAACAATTCTTGGTCTTTTTCTTGGTCCTTGAAGTTCATCTGAAAATGTATATATCATTTACTCGTTAGATACAAACCAAAGAATGTGACAACAATGGGATTGGACAAATTATTCTTCAATCATGTGTTCTGGAGAAAGTTTCAAAGAATGGGCACACATACCATTCGGTGGACCTGGTAGCGTGTTTGGGTGTTTAGATGTAGTGGTTCTCAGGTGAGCTTGTTAAAGCTCACAAAGTTAGTTCACTAAATAGGATATAATTTGTATATGGTGACAAAACTTGGTAATAAAAGCAATTCTTAGTACAAGTTAGCCAACTATTTATCCAACTGATTGGAGCCACAACTTGACTTAAAACCTTCTTCGAACACAAAATGAATGAAAACAAAAATTCTAATCACAAGTATAACACCTTACAACAAAGTTGACAGAAAATTATTAAATAACTGACAAGCTTGAACCCATGACCCATCTGCTTACTCTTTTTTCTTCCCAGGAGGTCTATCCGCTTACTGTTGAAAAGCCATTACATAAATTGTATGAAAATTGGAGTAGTTGGATTTTCAGAAGATTCAGTATCATTTATTAAAGTGTAAGCACCAAAATTATTCTGTCCGTCACTAAAAAAAACTGTAATGTTTGAAAAGATATACTTACCTACATGATCAAACACTATCCCAATGGGTGCATCCTTAAACAATCGAATTCCACCTTCATCCATTGCGGAATTGCTATTAGAATCATGAATAGGATCACTAACTATTTCAATGCTCTTCTCTAATATGTCATCAAGAAGCTTTTGAGCCTGTCAATAGTCCATTATGGGCAACAGTTAACAAACAAATTAAGGAAATACCAAAAAAAGTGAAACACCAGTAGAAACTTAAACAATTATGAGTTTAGCTGGTGCAAACTTCACTTAGTGACATCAGATTCACCATGGTTTCTTACCTCATTCCATTTTGAGCTTAGTCTGTTCCTTTGAAGTTTAAGGCCGATGTATTAAGTATGAATAACTAATATTAATGCAGACTTCTTCGCTTTTTCCTGTATTAAGCATCAAACTAGTTCCAAAGAGAATGAATAATGTCACAAGCATAACTGTCTCTCTCTGATAAATTCATATTTTGCTCTAAAATATCTTTTCTCCAGGATTGTGAATAATGAGAGGGCTGGCCTATAAAGAAACATTAGCTATTGACATTATTTGCAAACAATGATTGGCCTCATATATAACCTAAATGCTCCTGGTAGTTACTATCACCTACAACACAGAAAGGTACTTATGTTAAGTTGCAACATTTCCCAGTACCATGATTTAAATAACTGTATTCTACATACTGATATTGTTCCATGTATTCAACCAGCTTCGGCTACCATAATTGCAAATTTGTAAATACAAAGGTAAGATGATTCCTTTAAACTAATATGTTGCGTTTGAATTGCAGGAATCAAGGTGGAAATGAAATGACTCATTCCCATATAATGCAAAAAATTGTGTTTGGTTGTTCCATTAGAATGGAATGAACCAAGGTTGGATCAAGCCCTTGATTTAGTGGGGTCAAATTTGAAAAAAAAAAATCAATAAAAAATAAAAATATAATACAATAAATCACAAAATCAAATAATGTTCATATATTGACTTATTCAAACAAAAGAGACTAACAACTAAATAGCAGGACTAAAATAAGATGTACTAATTTGTGACATCATTCCTACTAAAAATGACTCGTTCCAGCTAGGAATGGAATGAATCATTCCATTCACTTCTCCATTCCATTCCTCCAATCCAAACACAGTGCATTCTTTTGTGGCGGAATAAATAAACTACTTAACCAATCTATGTTTCACACAGAATAATAATCACCCAAAACGCATTGCAATTTGTACATAACAAATTGAAGGAACACCATTGCAGAATACAAAATTTGGTAAATAAGCTTAAATTTCCATGGAAAAAAGCTAATAATTGTAGATAATTAGTACTCTATATTAGACAGCAATGCAGTATGAAATGAAGAATTCTGGATTCACAAAAGGAATATATATATATATATATATATATATATATATATATATATATAAATAAGTAAAAGTAGTTAGCGAGGAGGAGGAGGAGTGACCTTCAATTGGCAGTGTTTTATTTCTTTAGTTTTGTTGTTGTCCACTGGTTTATCCTCTCGGATTCGATTGGTAATGGAATTTGCTGTAGAACCACCGTTGGAAGTAGAGACTATGCCGTTGTTAATAGTAGTGCTGGCGACGGAATCGATGGCGGCTCTCCAATCGGCGTCTCCGTCTTCTTCTCCACTGCTGCTGGTGCTGCTGCGGTCACCACCCATACCGGCGACTGAGTTCATCATTATGTCAATTCCAAGGGTACTGTGTAGATTGCCCAACCCAACTCACCCAAGGTGAAGAACTCGGAGGACGAGAGACGTTTTTGGCCCAATCCAGAGGTTTAGGAAAATATAATCCGCTGTTTTGAAATGAGTAGTAGTTTCTAATTTTAAAGTAATTTGTAAAGAGTTTATTTTTTCTAGAACTATTTTAGACTCTGTAATTCGAACATATATTTTGTTATCAACTTTTAAAAACCACCCCCCCCCACCCCACCCCACCCCCACTCCCACTATTACCCTTTGAATTATATCTTTGAATCAAAATATCATATATAAATTTACTTTTAGTTAAATTTTTTGTCTTTATAATTAATCTTAAAAACATGACTGCTAAATATTATTAATCATGAGTATGGAGTATAATTTAAGAAAGTACACATATATTAATTTATTCAAACCAATATGTTAGAAATAGTAAATCCACACCACTACAAGAAAATGCTCTAACAGCGACCAAACTTATCAGCGACCGCATTATTTGGTCGCAGATAGGATTTTTAGCGACCAACATTAGCGACCGCACTTGAATTTGGTCGTTAGTTCTCTTAGTCAAAATGAGTTGGCGGAGGCGGTGGATGGCGGCGGCAGATCACAAAGATCGGGATGGCGACCGGTATATATATCGATATTATTCTTTATCTTTGTCTTACTTATATGTTTCACTACATTGTCTATTGTTTAGCTTTTAATTCCCAAATCATATAGCAGTATCAACACATGTAACATATATGTTTTATTCTTTTGTTAATTACAGGATACTAATTTGGATGATCCATGAAGAGCTACACCAGTCATATATATTAGATTTTTAAAGCATTGTTAGACTTGTTTTTTAGATTTTTAAAGTTTTGTACTCTTATAGATGGATTCTTTGGACAATTGTATTGGTTTATGATTATATTATATGGATGTTTACGATTGTATTGTGTTGGTTTACAATGTATGTTTATCATATAGTAGTTAACATTGATGAATGTTTATCATATATGATAGTTATCATGGATGGATGCTTATATATCTTTCTTTGTGTGTTGGGATAAAAGCGAATAAAAGCGAGTTATTTTGGGAAATCAATAAAACAGGAAAAATATTAAAAAAATAATAATAAGCTCGGCTGACAAATATACTCGCAAGTGCGATGCGTAACGCTAACTAACAATCGCTATGATTGATAGCTACTTTGAAACTAGCGGCCGATTTGATTCGCTATTGATCGATGATCATTGACACATATGCCACATCACGGTGACAAAATGACTTCGGCATGAGTCGTAATAGCGACAGTTTTATGCATGTAAGGCCCTAACTTTTATAAATAAAATTTAATTTCTCTAATTATTATTTTGAAATAGTAATGGTTGATTTGATTAATGTGGTTAGTTATGGGTAAAATCTTTAATTATTTTTCATATGTGAAATATTTTTAAATAAACAAGTGGTTATAAAATACTCATTGTTGTTGGATGGAGAATATTACGTTTGGTCGTGGAATATTCTTCGTTGCGTAGAATATTAAATGCGGAAGAAATAATATCGACAGTAACCTTGTATGGGCCCATAACGGAA
This sequence comes from Panax quinquefolius, assembly GCA_020205615.1. Classification (NCBI taxonomy): domain Eukaryota; kingdom Viridiplantae; phylum Streptophyta; class Magnoliopsida; order Apiales; family Araliaceae; genus Panax; species Panax quinquefolius. The sequence goes on along the minus strand of CM035169.1, from coordinate 16,390,097 downwards.
AGCGATTGGATGAAAGAAAACGACAAGTATAAGTTGTTTATAAATAGCTTGCGTAGTTATTCTGAGTTAACAACAATTGTTGGAATACCCGGTGGTTAAAACACGATGTCTGCGTTGTTGCCGCGATAGCACGCGTATTGCACCAATTATTGATTCTTACGTGAAGGCACTTTACTCGATAATTGTTACGATAATTTCTTATTTTGCTCGATATTTTATTTTATTGATTCAATAATTCTTTGCGTTAATATTTTATATTCTTGTTGTTTCAATAATTGTCACTACTGTGGTATTTTCCATTATCGAAGCAATAATTCATATTATCCGAATAATATTATTAGAAAACATTATTGGCGATGTCTAGAAAGTTACGTACAAGGAGAGGTTTGGTCACTAATTAGCGCCCCAGCATGAAGGAGAGATCTTTATTGAAAAGCCCCTCTTTCTCAGAGCTAGCACCTAGTTATCGATCTTTGTGATTACGTAATATTATTTGTGAATAATTAATTATTAATTTATATGATGAGAAAATATTGATTTTATGTGGATATAGATGGAGAAAATTTTTAAAGTGACAGTTGTTAAAATTGATATTTTATCTTTTACGATAAAATAATATTTTATTATATTATTATAATAGAATAATGATGATATTTTTATAATGAATGTGGGATATATGAGTATATGAGGAGGAAGAATATTTTTGTTGCATTAAATGATTAACACATGTTTTGTGCGTCGGTGGACCCCATTTCTTGACTGAAATTTGATTATAGCCAGTAAAATCGTCCGTATGTGGATTTCGGTCAATTTACATTTGGAATTTTGAAAAACTTTCTTACGAAAAGTTGTAGAAATTGAATTTCCTATAAAAAATCGCGAGATTTGAATTTTTACGATAAAAGGGCTATTTATTATGAATTATTGAAGTTCCGAAGTTCCGAAATAATTGATTTTTGGAAGTTTTAATTATTTTTATTAAGAAAAACGTTTTTATTGTTTTTGGCACATGTGTGGCTGAAGTTTGGACTAGATTTGTGTGCGTAGGAAATTTTGATATATATATTATTATTATATTAAATTTTCTGCTTTGGTGTTCTAAGTAATTTCCTTTAAATAGGGTGTTTAGGTTAGAATTGAAAATCACACTAGAAACTGAAATCTTCTCTCTCTTTCTCTCTCGATATATTGAGCGTATTTTTGTGAGTATTTTAGTACTTTGAGTATTGCTATATGGTGCAAGTTCTTTCAAAGACTATATCTAGTCGAAATCTTATCCTTTTGAGTAAGGGATGTTATTTTATTCAAAAATGATATTATTTCTTCAATATCATTTTCTTGAAAATATTGGTTGGAAATTTTATCAAATTTGGAACTTTTTCATGTATCGGGTTACTTATTCATGAGTTCTTATTCACGAGTTACTATTCATGAATTACTATTCACGAAATCTTATTCACGAAACATGATGTTTTTTTGTGAAATTTCTATCTTTTAGTGTCGAAGTTCTTATTCACGTATCTGACCTTTATTCACGTATATCTGAAACTATTCACGAATACGACCTTTATTCACAAAAAAAATTAAATTTTCATTTTTTCGTCCAAAATATCTATTATGGATACTAGCTTTGATTGTTTCCATGTTTTGATCATTCTTGAATTTTACTCCACTCGATTATTTATGAAGTATTTTGAACTTGGATTGTGTAAAAGTCACGAATCATTAATATTTGTTCTTTTGTTTCCTTTGGATTCGTTTTTCTTTAAAATATTTTTCATCATCCTCGGTCCTAAATGATGATATTCTTGAATATCTTTGGCACATAGTGCAAAGATGAATAATTTTCGATGAATATCTTTGGCCGTAGTTCAAGATAAGCAGGTGTTTAGATAAACATGACCCGGTGATGAATATCTTTGGCGCGTAGTGTGCAGATGAGCAGGTGTTGAGATGAACATAACCAACAGATAAATATCTTTGGCCTGTAGTGCAAAGAAGACTATTTGATTTATGATGTATATTGATTGATGTTACAGGGATAAAATATCAATGATGGACTTTTAAATTCATAGATTATAGTAGACTTCATTCTCTACTTAACTCTTATAATGAATTGTTGTTTCATTGCGATTGTTGATCTAAAACTTGTTGTCTATTGTATTCTATCGAGTTTTTTCTGTTGAAGACTAAGGATAATTTGTTGTACATTATCTTAGTCATAATATTCTTTCTTGGGCTAGTTGAGCTCACCTTTTCTTTTTATTCCATTTTTTCTCGAGAGGCGAGAATATAAGCGGGAACTAGTCGGGTGTGGAGTAGTGGTTCAAGACAGGTTGTTTTAGTAGTCCTCACTTTATTTTGTAAAATAGTGTATCAATAATTGTAATGAGGACTTATTTGAGTGTGGATATTATACTAGATGACAATATTTGTATTTAAACTCACAGCTTTTATGTTATATTAATGAAGTTGTAGTTGTTTACATACCATGTATTTGGCTACTCGAGAATGGGTGATGTATACTGTTTTTAGGGCGTAATACTGATTAATTAGCTGCTTGATCATTGCCGTTCGGTCACTATTGTTGATCGATGTAAGACCCGACTTTTATAAATAAAGATGAATTTTCTATAAATATTATTTTTGAATATTATGGAATAAATTTGATATAATGTTATAGTTGTGGGTAATATTTATAAATTTTGCAAAGTAAGCAAGTTGTTATAAAATATTCGTTTGGTGGGAAATATTCTTTTATCGGGAATATTAAATGCGACGGTTCAATCATTAGTGGACCCCATAACGGAAGTATTGTAAATAGTTAAAAAGCGACAAAATTATCTTTCTATAAAAATAACGGCGGAGGTGTTCTGGTTAAAAGCTGTTGAACTACCCGTGGTAAAAGTACGATGTCGTGTGGTTGCGTAAGTAGCACACGGTATTGATTATTGATCTTTACGTGAAAGTCACTTAGCTATACTCAATTATTACTTCTGATAATTCTTACATCATATCTCTTATAATATTGATTCAATTATTGTCACAGTATCATCTGTATAATATGTTATATTATTAAATTGAGGCGACAAGTTATAAATGATTAATAATTGTTGAAAGATTAAAAATGTGTTGATTAAAAATAAAATGATTTGTGGTAATATTTATTCATCATTGATGTATATAAAAAGTCTGTTATGAGGCGTTTGTGGTAAGTTTGATTATTTTATGGGGGCCCATATGTCATCATCTAAGAGTCTCTTACGTCGATAGTAATTACCTTTATGAATAGTAATTACCTTTGTGAATAGTAATTACCTTTGTGAATAGTAATTACCTTTGTGAATAAGTAATTACCTTCCGTCGATAGTAATTACCTTCTTGATAATATTTACCTTCGTCGATAGTAATTACCTTCGTCGATAGTAATTACCCCTTCATGAATAGTAGTTGTCCCTTGATATTACGAGAGTTAAGCGCCTCTTTGGTGTTCCAAAGGTTAATTACCCCTTCATGAATAGTAGTTGTCTCTTGATATTACGAGAGTCATTTTGACCCTTCGTTAAGACCAAGAGCCACCCTCGGTTTTTCTATAAATAGAAAGCTCATTCCTTTATTATTTCTTACGAATTCATTGAAAACTCTGAAGACAAACTATAGAGAAAGAAAGAAAAGTATTACGCTTACTTCACTTTTTCAATATTCGGTTCTTCTAAGGTAGGGAATATTATTTGTTGTACTAAGTAAAGGGTGTTATTCTTTCTTATTCATGAAGAAAGCTGTTGTTATTCCATTGCTTATTATTCTATTGGAATAACTTTGTATCTGTGATTTACCTATACTTGGTGACATTCTTCTATTATTTTGTTGGAACATCACATGCATGTGTTTTTTGCAGGACTTGGTTAAAATCTTTATTATTATTACATGTTGGAACATCACATGCATGTGTTTTTACAGGACTGGTTCCGTTATTATTATTATTACATTGGAACATCACATGCATGTGTTTTTACAGGACTGGTTTCCGTCTTTATTATTATCTGTTGGAACATCACATGCATGCGTTTTACGGCGGGACACAGTTCCATTATTTATTATTCTGTTGGAATAACTTTTTTTGTGCGATCTATCATCGCATACATGGTGATTTCTTTTGTTATTCCATTCTTTATTATACCCGGTTGGTTAAAACTTTGACTTATATACTCCATGAAATTAGTAGAATATCCTTGATATTTGCGTTTCATCGATATCTTTTTATGGAAATATTCTTACGATCATTCTTGAATTTTACTCTACAAAGCGATATCGTGTTGACAATTTGGGCGTTAATAATTCTGGATAAAATAATTCTTGAACTTGTTTTATTGAATTCTTATATCATTGTCATCATCCTCATATTTATATTATGTTGAAAGTCATACGTGGCTTTTGTAGTGCATAGATGGACTTGGTATGATTATGACGAGAGACTATTCGGTTGTAATCATGGTAGTAATGTTACAAATGATGTGATAAAAATCCTCGATTAAGTAGTAGTGCATTGATGGGCGATTGTTGTCATGATCATGACCATTAATGAATACCTGACTATTCTTGGCCCGTAGTGCGTGAATAATTGTGGTCGTGATCTTAAAAGAATATCCTTGGTAGTAGTGCGGGGGTGATTCGATGATGTGGAATATTTATTAAAAGTGAGTCTCAATATATATGATGATGAAAAACCTTTTAAATCATAAAAGATAGTAGATTTTATTTTCTACTTGACTCTTTTAATGGATTCTTGGTTCATTGTAGTTAAACTTGATGTTCATTATATTTTATCGGTTTAACACATTGTTGTAGGCTAATAATAATTTATTACGCATTATCTTAGTCATAATATTGCTTCTTGAGCTAGTTGAGCTCACCTTTTCTTTCACTTTGTTCTCTTGAGAAAAATGAATATATATTTGGGACGAGTCGGGGAGCGGAGTAATGGTCGGAGAGGATAGCATTAGTAGTCCTCACTATTACGTGAAATAGTGTGATAATAATTGTAATGAGGACTCCTTTTGAGTTTGTATAATATCTAGTAGACAATATTTGTATTCAAACTCACAATTTATGTCGTATTATACCACGCAGCAGTTATATTAGTAATTTGTATTTAAATTACATACCATGTATCGACTACCCAAGATGGGTGATGTATACCTAATTTTGGGGCGTCACGGTTAATATCGAGCTTAGGATATAATCCACAGCTAAGATGTGAGAATAGTACTAGGAGGGGGAGGCGGGGAATACCTTGCTAGTATGACCTACCTAAGTTTATGTCTTTATTTTATTGGTCGGTCGAGAATATAGAGATAATTTGTTACATGTCAATTAACCTTTTGTTTTGTGGCGATGTCTGAAAATGACATCGAGAATGTTGAGAATAGCTTGGAGCACGAGGCGATCGTTGATTCACCACATATCGATAATCGAGGATAATGTGCATCGAGAAAGCGACAATCCTCATGCAAACAACAACACTTGACCAAATGATGAATGATAAAATGTTGGAGGCTTTATGCAATTTATGCAACAACAACGCGAGAAGCGACTCTGTCCAAAACGTGGGTGGAAACACGGAAAACTCTCGAGGCGGTCACCGCTTAAACAATTCAAAGAGCTAGGACCACCGGGAGTTTAAGGAGAGCAAAAACCACTTACGGCGGAAGCATGGATAAAGCAGATACCAAGATATTTGATGTCTTGGGATGCTCCGAGAGAAAAGGTTCCACTTCTAGCCTTTATATTCTTGTGGAGGCGGCGATTCTTGGTGGGAATCGGTAAAAGCGTACTCGACTTCTTTGTCTTGAAGATATCTTGGGAGAAGTTCGAGGGAGGCATTTCAACGACAAATACTTTCACGAAAGTATTCACCACATGAAGGAGGTGGAGTTTATCAAGTTGGAACAAAACAATATGGCCAGTGTCGCAATACAGGCAAAATTTGCGGAGTTATCACGGTTTACGTCCCACTTGTGGATAATGAAGAGAGAATGGCGCGAATGTTTTTAGAGGTTTGAAGTCGGAATCGTCGACATCTTATTTCTCATAAAGCGTGTTTGTATTCGATGTTGTAAATAGGGCTCGATTAGTGGGCGCGATAACGAGTCAGCCTTGACTAAAAGAAGCGGTAAGCAAAATTATAATACCGGTGAGAGTAGTCATCGAGCGATGATAACAAGCGTGGAGGAATCAACGGGCGGATATGGTAACCACTTGGTGGTAATCGGGCCAAAATAATAAGAATGGACATTTCAAAAAAGGAGATTCAACATGATAGAAAAGGCGTCGACACCGACACCGTTGTTAAGGAAGGAGAAAGACCACTATCGTATGCTTCAAATGCGGAGGAGAGGACACATCGATCGATCTGCGCCGTATCGTCAAAGCGTGTGTATAATTGTGGAAGAAAGGTCACTTAGCTCGATTTTGTGCGTTTCTGAAGACAAATTCAACTAGGATGGAGGCACCAAAGTAGTTCGAGAAAAATCAAAACCGTTGAGTCTGAGGAGGCGTTTGTTGTGACCTCCCGAGGAAGCGAGGAACCCGAATGAGGTCATCACGGGTAAGCTTATCATAAACTATAAATGAAGTCTATACTTTATTTGATCTGCTTCTACCCATTCTTTTATTTCTCTACTTGCGCTCATCGATTAAATTTGACTCAGGAGAAATTAGACTTTGACTTATCTGTGGAAACTCAGTTGGGAGAAACCTTCATTACATCCATTTGTTTATAAGTCTTGTTTGGTTCAAATCGGTACCCTCACATTACACGCCGATCTTATTTCATTAAAAATACTTGCATTTGACGTGATTACTAGGGATTGATTGGTTAACTACTTATCATGCAAAAATTGATTGTTTTAAATAAGGTTGTTAGCTTTCATATTCTAATCAACCTATTATCACGAATTCAAACGACCAAACCATTAAAATCAATCACGGTCATCTCGAAGCCATAAAGCTATTATTCGTTTATTGAAAAGCGGATGTCGAGCTTTCTTAGCTCATATCACGATTTAAACAAAAATAAATCGATTTTGAGCGATATTTCTATTGTTAATAAATTTCTGACGTATTCCCAGAAGAACTTCTGGCCTACCCCGGGCGTGAAATTGAATTTTGTATCGACCTTGAACCCCTACAAAAACCTATTTCCAAAGCCCATGTCGAATAGCTCTATTGAACTTGAGGAGTTAAAGACCCAATTGCAGGAATTGTTAGACATTGGCTTTATTAAATCTGAGTACTTCTCCTTGGGGTGCTCTGTTACATTAAGTGAAGAAGAAAGATGGGAGTATGCGACTTTGTATTGATTATCGGGAGTTGAATCATGTCACCATCAAAATAGGTATCCATTGCCACGTATTGATGACTGTTTGACCCGATTCAAGAGAGCAAATTCTTTTCAAAGATTGATCTTAGATTAGGATATCACCAATTGAAGATTAGAAACCGTAACATTCGAAAGACGACTTTTCGAACTAGATGCGGGCATTATGAATTCCTAGTCATGTCCTTTAGATTGACTAATGCTCCTGCTTTGCCTTCATGGATATGATGAGCCAAGTATTCAAGGAATATTTAGATCACTTTGTGGTCGTCTTTATTGATGACATCCTTATTTATTCAAAAGCGAGTGAAGATCGTGAGCAACACTTGAGGTGACACTCCAAAAGCCGTGAATATAAGCTTTATGCCAGTTGAAGAAATGTGAGTTCGAAGCTTAAAGAAGTAGCATTCCTTGGGCACGTGGTATCAAGTCATGGAATATCTGTTGACCCGATGAAAGATTGAAGCTATTCAAAGCTGAACAACCTAAATCGATGGCCAAAATCGTAGCTTTCTCGGTTTAAATTTGGTTATTATCGGAGATTAAGTGGAAGGATTTTCTCGAATCGCTACTCCATTATTCGGTGACTCGGAAAGATACAAAGTTCGGTTGGAAGCGAAGAATGTGAGAGGAGTTTTCAAGAACTCGAGAGAGACTTATTTATTTTGTTACGTGAATACCATCGGCTCGGAGGGATTTGTCATCTCTGATGATGCTTGAGCAAAGGGTTGGGATGTGTTCTCATGCAACATGGAAAAGTTATAGCTTATGCCTCATGACAACTCAAAGAATATGAGAGGAATTATCCTACTCATGATCTAGAGTTAGCATTGTTATTATCTTCACTTAAAATTTGGAGGCATTACTTGTATGGGGAAAAGTGGAGATCTTTACGGATCATAAAAGCCTCAAATATTTCTTCACTCAAAAGGAACTCAACATGCGACAACGACGTTGGCTTGAATCTGTTGAAAGATTATGATCATACCATCACTGGAAAAGCGAGCGTGGTAGGTAGCGCATTGAAGCGAAGATCGTATGCAAGTATCTGAGTCGCGTTATTGTCAACCTGAAGGCCCATTTTGTGTGACTTGCAAAGGATGGAGATAGAGTTAAAGACTCTGGGGAAGCATGTGATGATAAGCGAGTATCTGAGTAGAACCAAACTTTAATCGATAAAGTTAAAGGCTTTCAAGCTCTGGACACAGGAGATGCGTATGAGGAAGAAAGTGCAAGAAGGTCTTATCTTAGGAGCAAGAATCGATGAAGAAGAATACTTGAGTCAACTCCGGACTTTGTGTTCTAACGACCACGATTTAAGTATAATATCATGATGGAGCCACACTGACACCATTTGCAATCCATCACAGGAGTACCAAAATGTATCATGATATTAGTCATACATTTTGGTGGAAGCAATATAAAGAGAGAGATAAGCATTTGTTTATCTCAAGGTGTCTAACTTGTCAGCGAGTTAAAAGCGAACATCAAGTACCAAAAGGTCCATTCTGACCACTTGAAATTCCGAATGGAAGTGGGAGCACATTACCATGGATTTAATTCTGGGTCTTCTAAGGTTTCTCAAGGCGTTGATGCGATTTGGGTCATTGTTGATAGATTGACCAAGTGCGCTCATTTCTTCTGACCGTCTGAGAAACTTATACACTTGAGCGTCTTGCTCGTATGTACATAAACGAGATTGTAAAGGCTGCATGGTATCCGTATCCATAGTTTCGATCGAGACCCAAGATTCACTTCACGATTTTGGGTTGGTTTGCAAAAAGCTATGAGCGCGGACTTACGATTTAGCTTCGGCGTATCATCCTCGAGACCAGACGAGCGATCGGAGAGGACTATTCAAACTCTTGAAGATCTTTTAAGACTACGTGTCCTTGATTTCAAGGGAGTTGGGACAAGTTCTTACCATTGGTGGAGTTTTCTACAACAATAACGATTATCAAGCAAGTATTGGCATGGCTCCATTCGAGCGTTGTATGGAAGAAAGTGTCGTTCTCGGTATCTTTGGGATGAGGTGGGTGAAACAACGTTGTTGGGGCCGGAGTTGATGCGTGTATGACTACGGAAAAGATTCAAAACGATCCGACAACGTATAAAAACCTCACAAAATAGACAAAAGAGTTATCTTGATCTTCATCGAAAGGACGTGGAATTTGATATAGGAGATCATGTGTTGTTAAGAGTTGCTCCATGGAAAGGAGTTACAAGATTTGGAAAGAGAGGAAAACTTAATCCTCGATTCATCGGTCCATTTTAATCCTCGATCGAGTAGGAGCGTGGCTTATAGACTCGACTTTCTGTGAAATATGTCTCGTGTTCATAACATTTTTCACATATCCATGTTACGTAAATATGTGAAAGACCAGAACCATATTATTGAGTTAGAACCTGGACGAAATAGTGAAGATTTGGCGTATAAGAAGGGTTCTGTTCAAATTTTGGATAAGAAGGAACATATTCTACGCTCCAGGTTATACCTCAAGTCGAAGTTTTGTGGAGGAACCACGATGTTGAGGAAATGACTTGGGAGTTAGAATCGAAATGAAATTAAGGTATCCTTACCTCTTGACATACCAGTCGTACGTACCACAATTTCGAGTAGAAATTTCATAAGAAGGGAGGTTGTAAGTGAAAGTAATATGCACACAAAGTTGATCATGTTTGATGATAAAGCATATACTTTATAACAATCTTATTCATTTATTAATAAAAGTATTAATTTATTAAAGGCTTTTAATTATCTACATGATCTTTGTTTTATAATATGTGATAAACCCGTAGTTTTAAGCAATGCTTTTAGAATAATGATGATGATCATTCTAATGAGATCTAAATTCTTAGAAAGCTTAAAACTAAAATAGTTCCCAATCGATGGATTACTAAATTGGGGATTAGTGAATCCGGATAGATTGGTACATCGTTAACTTGCTTCGTTGGATGAGGATGATTGATCTCATGATCATTTGTGTGGAACACACTAAAAGCAGTATGTAGGTCTTTATTAGAGAATAAGTTCATTTGAGCGTGGCTCATTAAGGAATACCTAATGGAGTTTTACTTGCTGTCGATAGGAATTCTGTAGTGATAGTAGTCTGAGTGATCCTTGGACTTGAGATCATCATAGTATCTTGTGTATGATGAGTTATACTTTGACTTATTCCTTAAGACCCTTAGGGTATATCAAAGGGTATGCTTGGGTATAATAAGTTGTACATGGAGATAATGTATGATCGATAAAGAATCTACCACTTTTATTAAAGAGAGAAATGTCTATGTGATTCGATAAATGACAACCCAGGTAGTCCTTGGCGAAAGCGAATGAAATTAGAAAGGAGTTTCTAATTTGCATTATTTGGAGTTATGCGTTTAAGAGTCGAAATACATATAATTAAATAAAATAAGACTTGATGAAAATTCCATATCTTATATTTAATTGGGACATTGTATGGTGGAAGGATTGAATTGTCGGTAACTATTTACTCAAAAGTTCTTTTATGATTAATGTTGAAATCTATATTATCTGGAAAGTGGTTGATCGTTGGGAGGCTTATCCTATTGTAGAATAAATATTATTTATTTAAATTAATTAATTATTTAATTTATTTATTTAAATAAGATTAGAATTATTCTAATTGATTTATTCACAATAGGTTTAATATGAAGAAACGTAAAGGTCACACCATAAAAGGAAGAATAATTATTTAAGAAGTTAATGGCATAATCGTAATAATATGTTATGTATATTTAATTTAATCTATGGTAATAGAATAAATTAAATAGCTTAATATTATTATTTAATATTTTAGAAATATTAAATATAAATTAATAAGAGGAGTCTTATTAATATTATTACAATTATTATTATTATTTTAATTTCTAAAAGAGTTTAGGAATTAATTTAATATAAATACTCTCATTTATTCTTAATTGGATTAGGAAGGAAAATTAGTTAAAGGAGTTTAATTAATTATCCCTAATAAGATTAAGGAGCCCCTTTAATTAAAGGGTTTAATTAAATAATACCTTATTTTAATAGGGTTACTTGATATATTTATAAGAGGATTATCACGGATATCAAGGCGGCGTTATTCCAGGTTTTGGAAGCGCCTTTTACATAGAGATAGAAAAACTAGGGTTTATTAACCACCCATCTTCTTGAATTCTTCTTCTTCCTTGGTGGATCACCTCTGAGGAGGGCAAACACTTGGGTGGCTAACGTTGATCGAAGGAAGGAACCAAACCCGGTGGATTCAAGTTGAGCGAAAAAGGATGGAGGTGAACTTGTACACGAGGAAGGTCGGATCTTCAAGGGTATGTTTCTTATTCATCTTTTACGTTTAATTAATAATTGTGTTTAAAGGGTGATCAGGGTTTATAGTTTGTAAAATTTTAAAACTCTGACGATTTTCACGCGTTTAACTTATTTTTGCAATTTGATTGCGTTCATGAATATTACAAACCCTAACAATTATTTCGCGTCACGGTGTATGGCCTCTTATCCTCTACTCTTGTTAACTCCTACACAACACGCGCGTATTCCTCCTCCAACTTAGCAAACTTTCATTCCTCTCCTATGTACCTCGTCTTCTCTAATTTTTTACGAATGTAAATTCTATCTCTCCTCTATGTACTTCCCTTGGCTTCTTGATCAAGGTTTCTATTTATTTTAAATAGTTTTGTAATAAGAATAGTTAGAATTAATTTTGAAAAATTGGAGATCAAGGAGGGAGCGAAGGAGGCGCTTGAAGACAGATTTGTAATGGAGCCCCAGTTTAAATGTAATAGTTATATTTAAATATTATTTCTTGCACCCCAGGGTTTGACCTTTTGGTTCACTTGGTGGCTCTAGTGAACGAAACTAGAATAAAAGTCCATAATCAATCCGGGTAGAATATAGTATTCTATATGCATGGTTATACTATATATATATATATATTATGCAAACATGCTTCGCATGTTCATTAATATGGCCGTATTTTATATATATATATGTAAATGCTGTATTAAACAAAGATGAGATAAATTAATAACAAACCCTCGATTTTTATATTAAGTCTAGCGTTCAAAGATATTTGGAATATCGAGCATTAAGCCTTAGCATGATAAAATTAATAGAGTATTAAATATTTAATATGAGTTTGTTGTGTCACCACAAAAGGCAAGTATTAAGTATTTAAGATGTTAATTATCACATTTGATGCTTATAAAGAAAATTGAACAATATTGTTTTGTTGTGTCACCACAAGGATGATATTTTCTTTTTTGAATATATGGAGTGCTAGGTCGGACTTAACTTGGATAATTTTGATTCGGATGTGCCACCACTTGATCAAAATAATCTAAGAGACAAAAGAAAAGGAGTTGCATAGTTGATGTAATTGACAAAAGTTGTCTACCTATTTATTTATATATAGTTTGTTGTGTCACCACAAGGCTATATACATTTGAAATGGGATCCTTATTCTCCTTTAAGAGTCTTTAATTAGATTTTGCGAACTATATAAGTGAGGGTAATATAGTTTGAAGAAAATAGTGGGAGATACCAATTTAAAACAAGACCTAATTTATTTTGGTAATTAATAAAAGAATGTATGTTAAAATGTTGTTAATTACAAATTCATTTCTGAAATTTTACAATGTCTAAAATTACTATCGCTGCGAAGCATATTAGATGCTAAATTAACCGGACCAAATTAAATGGATTGGTTAAGGAATTTGAGAATAGTTCTCATGGTGAAAAGCTATCTTATGTCATTAATCGCCTATCCTACTGCAATAGTTGCAGAATGATGCCTCTGAAGAAGACATTGCTACTTTTAGAAAGTGGCGAAGATGATGCCGATTGGCTCGATGCATCATGCTCGCATCCATGATGTATGAGCTTGTTGTCGACATGAAACTATGGATGCTCTACTATATATTCACATCATCAGTAGTTGATGATGAGGAAAGTGGGGCGATAGATATCGAGATATCTAAGGAGCTCTTCCGATCTAGAATGGCGATGGCACTATAGTATGCAGACAAAAGTTCTTAACATAATCAATTTGATTGATCGATTAGACAAGCTGGTTTTGTCATGGATGGAGGTTGAGCCAAGATTTGATCTTGCACTCACTCCGGACTCCTTTCACATTGTTGTGAATTTTCATATAAACAAGCTAGATATCGACCTCATTGATTTGCTTAACATATTAAAAAATGTTGAGAGTCACTTTTCAACCAAGAAAGATCAAGTCTTCTTGGTAGGGGCCAAAGGATCTTGAAAAGAAGAGCGATTCAAAGAAGGTAAATAGAAAGGCATAAACAAAGGATAATAAGAATAAAAGCGTCACGGATAGCAAATGAGTTTGCTTCCACTATAATAAGCACGGACCTTTGGAAAGAAAGCTGCGAGAAGCATCTTGCGAGAGGCTAACGAAAGAAGCTTAGTGAAGTTTGATTTACAATCTGATTTTTGTTCATGATTGAAATAAATTTTTCTTTAAGTCGAGGTTCTACTTGGGTATTGGATACCGACTTTGGTTATCATAAATATAGATTTATGAAGGGACCAAGTAAAGTGGAAAGCTAAACAAATATAAGTAATCATATAATGCGGAAATGTAGCAAGGTTTGCCATATTAGCCATAGAAACTTATAGTTTAGCAATGTCTACTGAACAAATCTATTAAGTCGATAAGTTGTTATTGTATTCCGTTCTTGTTAAAAATATTATTTCCATTTTATTGTTGAACGATGAAATCTTTGGTATTATAATTAAGAACAATTGTTGATCTATTTATAATAATAATGTTTTGTATAGAAATGGTTACTTAATAAATTTTGTATACTTGACTTACATGAAAATAATTTTGCATATTGAACAAATTAGTATAAGAAAAGAAGGAGATGATCATTCAAAGAGTTGAATGTGTGTGTATTTGTTGAAATACTGATGTGAATTATTTGAAAGGTTCAAAATTGAGAAGTGAAACAAATTGACAAAGTATTAAGATTCTTTGATTAGATCGAGGAATAAATACTTGTGCTGATAAGTTTCTTGATCATCTCAAATGGTTTTCTCATTAATGGGCCTTCTCGTGATATGTAATAAATGATTTATGTATCACGAAAGGAAAAATCGTACCTTGTTGGACATAGTGCGGTCCATAATGATTTTACCAACATTCCGGTATCCTTCTAGGATCATATCTAGAAATGGTTGCATATCTACGAAAGGTAACCTCAAAATCCATTGAAGACTCCATAAAAAGTTATGGACGGGGAGGATTCCTAATCTTAAGTATGTTAAGATAAGGGGTTGTCCAACTTATGTGAAAAGGTTTGAAGAAGGATAAGCTTGGGACAAGATTTGACATGTCTGATTTGTGGGACATCCTAAAGTAAGTTTAGGGTATATGTTCTATAATTCCACTTAGCAAAAGGTGTTTGTTACGAAACACATTGCCTACAAGATAAAAAGTATTTATCATTGAAGGGGCTAGTGGTAGGATAATAGATCTTGAAGAGTTCAATAACCACAAAACACTATAAGTCGAAATAAGAGGAACACGTAGATAGACCTGTTGTACCACAAAACCAAGATCGTAAATTTGGAATAGTACCAAAAGATACCTAGGAGGTATGGATTCATCATGGATGATGATGATGAGGTACACATCATAGAAGATGATGATCGAGTTACGATTCGATGAGGTAAGACTTTCTGAGTGTGTCTGAAAGGTCGGTGGGGGCGTCGTGAAATTTCTAGTATTATATCTTGATATACTACGGATGAGGAATAACATACCAATGCTACAATCGGTAAAGATAAATTTGTCTAAATATTCCTCCACGAATTATTTGGGAAGAGTATCTTAATTGGGGATAAAATCTATATAGATAGATTGAAGAGGATGCTCGACTTAACCCAAGGAATGTATATTCATTTGATGCTAAAAGTCGTTTAGCATGGCAAGCTCAAGAGATGTCTCATGTTGATGAGCCATGGGTGTATCTCTCTAATAGTCCCCATAGACTCCAAAAGAGAGATCGCGTGATGTAAGCTATATCATGTATGCTGATGAAATGTCGAGACACGATGTTGATCACTCATATTATGGAGAAGTTCACTATGGTCGGTGAAAAACATCTTAAAAGTGCTTAACTTAGGCACTAAGGATGTGATCATATTCATGGTGGGTCTAAATTAAAAGTAGAGGCTTAACAGACTCGAGTTTTCAGACGGACCAAGATGACGGAAAAAATCCACTTTAAGGTAAAAGCGTTATCTTGAGCAGTTGGTGCGATGAATTGGAAAGGTTCAAACAATGAAAGTTGTTGGTTGGTTTAGTGATAAAGACAAAGTATATAGCTATAAATGAAGGCTTTATGAAGTTGATTGTTTGGATTAAAAGTTCATTCTGAGAACTAGGAATAGTTCTAAGTCTCATCTTGGATCTAAATGTGGCGCCCCAAAATTAGGTATACATCACCCATCTTGGAGTGCGACACTTCGTAGTGCGAATTTAAAAACAACTTATTAACATAAGCGTAGTTAGTGTCTGACGACATAAGCTGTGAGTTTAAATACAAATATATAATACTAGATATTATACAAACTCAATAAAAAAGTCCTCATACGAATTATCACCTATTTTAAAAGAGGACTACTATCTTATCTTGAGGACCATCCAATTATCATTTCACGAAGAAACGGTGAAAGAAAGGGTGAAACTCAACTAGCCCGATGAAATATTATGACTAAGATAATGCGAGAATAAATTATCAATAGTCTTGATAATGTTAAGCGATAAAATCTGATAGACAACCGGTTTAAGCTGCGGTGAATATCTGATCCATTAAAAATTCAGTAGAAAATAAAATCTACTATCTTTTAGGTTTTAAAGGTTTTCATCAACTTTTATATAGTCAGACTAAAACTTTAATAAATATTCCACATCATGAATCACCCTTACTTTTCTGACGAGGATATTCTTTAGTATCACGACCACAATTATTAATACCTTCTGGGCGAGAATATTTGTGTATTCATTAATAGTCGTGATCATGCCAACAAGCATCCATCGATACCTTCTGACCCTTTGAGGATTTTTACCACATCATTTGTAACATTACGATTAAGTGATTACAAGAATAGTCTCTGGTCGTAATCATACCAAGTCCATCCCATGCACTGCTACAGACCCACGAGATGACTTTAAAAAATATAAACATGAGGATGATGACAATGATATAAAATTGATAAAACAAGTTCAAGAATTATTTTATCCGAGGAATTATTAACGTCAAATTATCGATATGATCTTTGTTTTGTAGAGTAAAATTCAAGAATGATCGGAAGAATATTTTCATGAAAAGATCTTTGGATGAAACCTATGAAATATCGAGGATATTCCACTAATTTCATGGAGTATAGAAGTCGAAGTTTTAACCAATTTGGGTATAATAAAGAATGGAATAACAAAAGAAATCACCGTGCATGCGATAGGCCATACGCAGACGAGTTATTCAGCGAATAATAAATAACGGAACCGGTCGGGTGAAATTCACGCAAGCGGGATGTTCAACGAGAATAATAAAGATGGAACCCGTCCGGTGTAAAACACTGCGATAGGATATTCAGCGAGAATAATAAAAAGCGGAACCCGAATTCGAATTGTAAAACACCTTGAGCAGGATGTTCAGCGAAGAATAATAAAAAGCGGAACGGTCGGTGTAAAACCTGAGAGCGGGATGTTCAGCGAAATAATAATAAAAAGCGGAACCGGTCGGTGTAAAACACCTGAGCAGGGATGTTCAGCGAGAATAATAGAAGAATGTCACCAAGTATAGGGTAAACCACGTATCTGAGGTTATTCAACGAGAATAATAAGCGATGGAATAACAACGATTCTCTTAAGTGAATAAGAAGAATAACACCCTTACATTTGGTAGGAGATTGAATCTTTACTGACGGTGTAGTAACAAAATACTCTTCTTCTTTCTCTCTTATTCTCTCTATACTTTCTCTCTCTATATAAGCTTGAATGAATTAAGTGAAAATAATGAAGCCCTAGGCCTCTGTTTATAGAAGATTTCTAAACTTAGCACTGCTTAGTGTGAAAAGCGAGTGGCTGACAAAAAGTGGTTTGGCCTTTGTAATGTGAAGCGACAGTGGTTCGGCCTTTAATGTGAAGCGACAAGTGGTTGACGTCTGGTAAAGGTAATTACTATTAGCGAAGGTAAATACTATTGTGAAGGTAAATACTATTCACAAGGGTAATTCTTATTGTGAAGGTAATTCTTATTGTGAAGGTAAATCTATATTCACAAGAGGTAATTCTTATTGTGAAGGTAATTACTATTGATGAAGGTAAATACTATTCATGAGGGTAATTACTATTGCCAGAAGGTAATTACTATTGTGAAGGTAAATCTTATTGTGAAGAGACTCTTAGATGATGACATATGAGCCCCCATAAAATAATCAAACTTACCACAAATCATTTTTTTTTTTCATCAACACATATTTAATCTTTCAACAATTATTAATCATTTATAACTTGTAATCTCGATTATTGATTTAATCTTATAACATATTATCTGAGATGATCTTGTGACAATAATTGAATCGATAATATAAGAGATATGATCGTGATTCTTTGTAGCGATAATTGAGCGTAGGTGAGTGACTTCTCACGTAAGCATCGATAATCAATCTGGTGTCTTCTTATCTGACCAGCGTATTCTTGTACTTTTACCATAGGGTAGTTCAGCGGTTTTAACGGTAACACCTCATAGTTATTTTTATAAAATATTTTTGTCGTTTTCTCGATCAAATGATAATTACATTATGGGGTCCACCGATGATTGAGCCGTTATGCGAATATTCCACTAACAAAAGAATATTCCCGACCCAAGCGAATATTTTATAACAACTTGCATACTTTGCAAAATTTATAAATATTACCCACATTATAACATTATATCAAATTTATTCCATAATATTCAAAATAATATTTATAGAAAAATTCATCTTTATTTATAAAAGTTGGGGTCTTCTGACCTCCCTTAACATGAAATTTACGCCCTCGAAATTAGAATGCGATACTGGTATGTCGAAGAGGTAAGGATACCTTGATTTCATTTGATTCTAACTCCCAGTCGTTTCCTCGACATCGTGGTTCCTCCACGAAAACTTTGACTTGAGGTATAACCTTGGAAGCGTAGAATATGTTCCTTCTTATCAAAATTTGAGCAGGAACCTCTTAAATACGTCAAATCTTCCGCTATTTAAATCCGGTTCTAACTTCGATAATATGGTTGGGTCTTTCACATATTTACGTAACATAGATATGTGAAAAGCGTTATGAACAACAGAGGCATATTTGGCGGTAAAAGCGAGTCTATAGGCCACGATTCCTACTCGATCGAGGATTAAAATGGATGGATGAATCGAGGGTTAAGTTTTCCTCTCTTTCAAATCTTGTAACTCCTTTCCATGGAAGCGACTCTTAACAACACATGATCTCTATATCGAATTCCCGTCCTTTCGATGAAGATCGGCATAACTCTTTTATCGATTTTGTGAGGTTTTTATCGTTGTCGGATCGTTTGAATCTTTTAAAAGTAGTCATCGTTACCAACTCTGGTCCCAACAACGTTGCTTCACCCACCTCATCCAGCATCTTTGGAGAGCGACACTTTCTTCCATCTGGCGCTTGAATGGAGCCATGCGATGCTAACGATAAGCTGTTGTTGTGGGAAAACTCCACCAATGGTAAGAACTTCCCAACTCCCTTGAAATCAAGGACCACGAGTCTTAATAGATCTTGAGTTTGAATAGTCCTCTCCATTGTCCGTCCGTGCGAGGATGATATCTTAGAAACTAAATCGTGAAATGCATGTGCCCATAGCTTTTTATGACTAACCCAAAATCGTGAAGTGAATCTTGGGTCTCGATCGAAAACTATGGATCTTAGGCGTACCATGCGATCTTACAATCTCGTTTATGTATGTCTGACAAGGCGTTCAAGTGTATAAGTTTCTACGTATCGGTAAGAAATGAAAGCGAGACTTGGTCGATCTATCAACAATGACCCAAATCGCATCGATGCCTTGAGAAACCTTAGGAAGGCCGATAGCTTGAAATCCATGGTAATGTGCTCCCACTTCCGTTACGGAATTTCAAGTGGTTCTGATGGACCTTTTGGTACTTGATGCTCAAACTTTAACTTCGTTGACAAGTTAGACACCTTGAGATAAGCAGTATTTATCTCTCTCTTCGTATTGCTCCACCAAAATGTATGGCGAATATCATGATACATTTGGTACTCCCGAGATGGATTGCAAATGGTGTGTTGTGTGCCTCCATCGTGATATTATACTTTAAATCGAGTCGTTAGGAACCTGAAAGTGCAGGAGTTGACTCGAAGTATTCCTTCTTCATCGATTCTTGCTTGGCGTAGCACCTTCTTGCACTTTCTTCCTCATCGCGTCGGCTCGAGTGCATAGCTTGAGCGACTTTAACTTTATCGATTAAAGTCGGTTCTACTTTCGTATACTCGCTATCATCACATCGTCCACAGGTCTTTTTAATTCTATCTCCATCCTTTGCAAGTCACACAAAATGGGCCTTTCGTTGACAATATCGCTTTTCGTGCTTGCATATGATTTTACTACTCGATCGTCGGCTACCACGTTAAACTTTTCGAGGATGGTATTGGATGGTATGATCATAATCTTTCAGCGATTCAAGCCAGCGTCGTTGTCGCGTGTTGAGTTCCTTTTGAGTGAAGAAATATTTGAGGCTTTTATGATCAAGTAAAGATCTCCACTTTCTCCCCATCTGAAGTAATGCCTCCAAATTTTAAGTGCAAAGACAACATTTGCCAACTCTAGATCATGAGTAGGATAATTCCTCTCATATTCTTTGAGTTGTCGCGAGGCATAAACTATAACTTTTCCATGTTGCATAAGAACACATCCCACCCTTTGCGAAGCATCAACATGTAGATGACAAATCCCTCAAGGCGGATGGTATTGTCGAGCAGTCTTTGAAATAAGTCTCTCTTGAGTTCTTGAAAACTCTTCTCATTCTTCGCTCAATAGAACTTTGTATCTTTCAAAGTCAATTTGAGTCGATGGAATAGCGATTAGAAAAATCCTTCCACGAATCTCAGATAATAACCCAATTTAAGCAAAAGAAAGCTACGTCTTGATCAGCGATTTAGGTTGTTCCCGACTTTGAATAGCTTGATCTTTCTTTGGGTCAGCGGATATTCCATGACTTGATACCACGTGCCCAGGAATGCTACTTCTTGACGAACTTCGCATTTCTTGACTTGGCATAAAGCTTATATTCACGAAGCTTTTGGAGTGTCGACCTCAAGTGTTGCTCATGATCTTCACGGCTTTTGGAATAAATAAGGATGTCATCAATAAAGGCGACCACAAAGTGATCTAAATATTCCTTGAATACTCGGTTCATCATATCCATGAAAGCGGCGGGAGCATTAGTCGATCGAAGGACATGACTAGGAATTCATAATGCCGTCTGGGAGTTAAAGCCGAATCTTTGGAATGTCGGTGGTTACAATCTTGATTGGTGATATCCGGAGCGAAGATCGATCTTTGAAAAGAATTTGGCTCCTTCTGCAGTTGGTCAAACGAGGTCATCAATACGTGGCAATGGATACTATTTTTTGATGGTGACATGATTGACTCCAGATAATCAATACTGAAGTCGCATACTCCCATCTTTCTTCTTCACGAATAGAGCAGGAGCACACCCGAGGAGAAGTACTTGGGGCGAATAAAGCCCGATGTCTAACAATTCCTGCGGTTGGGTCTTTAACTCACGAAGTTCGATAGGAGCCATTCGATATGGGGCTTTGGAAATAGGTTTTGTCTGGGGTTCAGAGTCGATACAAAATTGAATTTCACGCTCTCTGGGGTAGGCGGGAAGTTCTTGAGAATCGTCGGAAATTTATTAACAATAGGAATATCGTTTAAAAGCGGCGTATTTTATTTAAATCGTGACATGAGCTAAGAAAGCTTGACATCCGTTTTTCAATAAGCGAATAGCTTTATGGCTTGAGATGGCCAAGATTGATTTTAATGGTTTGATCGTTTGAATTAGCATAATAGGTTGATTAGGAATATGAAAGCTATGACACTTACGAAAACAATCGATTTTGCATGATAAGTAGTTAACGATCGATCCACAGAATCACGTCAAATCTGCAAGTATTTTAATGAAATAAGATCGACGGGTAATGTGAGGTCTGGAATTTGAACCAAACAAGACTTATAAGCGATGGATGTAATGAAGGTTTCTCCCAATGAGTTTCCACGAGATAAGTCAAGTCTAATTTCTCGGTCAAATTTAATCGATGGCGCAGTAGGAGAAATAAAAGAATGGGTAGAACCGGTTATCAAATAAAGTATAGACTTCATTAGAGTTTATGATAAAACTTACGTGATGACCTCATTCAGTTCCTTGCTCTTTGGGAGGTCATGACAAATGCTTTCTCCCTTACCTTTCTGGGTTTTGAATTTTACGGGATGGCCTTTGGTGCCTCCATCTAGTTGAATTTGTCTTGATGGCAATAAAAAATCGAGCTAAGTGACCTTCTCTTCCACAATTATAACATGCTTTGGAATGGCATGGCCTGATTTGGTGATGTGTCCCTCTCCTCGCATTTGAAGCATATGATGGGTGGTCTTTCTCCTTCTTCTTAACAATGGGTCTTTGGTCTTGGCGTCTTTCCATCATTGTTGAATCTCCTTTTCTTGAAATGTCCATTCTTATTGTTTTGGCCGATTACCACCAAAGTGGTTACCATATCGGCTTTGTTGATTCCCTCAAACTTGTTGTCCTTCAAGCCTCGATGACTATTCTCATTTGGTATTATAATTTTTAAATTTTGCTCTCTTTTTAGTTGCGTTGACTCATTATCGCGCTCCACTAAGCGAGCCCTATTTACAACATCTGAATACAAACCGGGTTTATGAGAAATAAGATGTTGGCGTATCTCGACTTCAAACCTCTTAAAAACATTAGCGCCATTCTCTCTTCATTATCCACCCAGTGGGGGGCCTGGCCGTGATAACTCATGAAATTTTGCCTCGTATTGCGACACGGTCGTATTGTTTTGTTCGACTTGATAAACTCCACCTCCTTACGTATGGCGAATACTTTCGGGAAAGTATTTGTCGTTGAGCGACTCTGGAACTTCTCCCGAAGATATCTTGATGCAATTTGGTTGAGTCGTTTCTGCAATTCCCACGATGTCTGCCTCTCCGCGCATGACGTAAAAGCGTGAAGGGAACCTTTTGCTCCTCGGAGCATCCCAGACATCAAATATCTTGGTAATCCTTTATCCATGCTTCCGCGAAGTGGTTTTGGCTCTCCCTTAAACTCGGTGGTCCCAGACTCCTTAAATTGTTTAGCGGTGTGGCAGAGAGTTCAAGTGTTTCCACCTACGTTTTGGGCGAGAATTCGCTCTACTTTCTTTGTTGCATAAATTACATAAAACCTCTGAACATTTGATCGTTCGTCATTTGGTCGGTGTTGTTGTTTGCGTGAGGATTATCGCCTTCTGATGCACATTATCCACGATTATTGATATGTGGTGAATCAGCGATCGCTGCGCTCCATTCTTATTCTCAACATTCTTAGATGTCATTTTCGAATCTTGCCACAAAACAAAAGGTTAATTGACGTATAACAAATTATCCTATCTTGACCAACCAATAAAATATCACATAAACTTAGGTAGGTCATACTAGCGAAAATATTCCGTCTCTCCCTCTAGTACTATTCTCACATCTTAGCGGGGATCGTATCCACTAGCTTTGATACTGTTGTGGCGCCCCCAAAATTAGGTATACATCACCCGTCTTGGGTGCGACACTTACGTGAGTGCAATTTAAAAACAACTTATTAACATAAGCGTAATTATGCAATCGACATAAGCGTGAGTTTAAATACAAATATAAATCTACTAGATATTATCTGAAAACTCGAAAAAAAGTCCTCATTCTGAGTTATTATCACACTATTTTACGAAATAGTGAGGACTACTAATCTTATCTTGGGACCATCACTCGTTTCCCAGGCTAGTCGGTATATTATCATTTCACGAAGAAGAAACGTGAAAGAAAGGGTGAGCTCAACTAGCCCGATGAAATATTATGACTAAGATAATGCGAGAATAAATTATCGATAGTCTTGATAATGTTAAGCGATAAAATCTGATAGACAACGGTTTAAGCTGCGGTGAATATCTGATCCATTAAAAAGTCGAGTAGAAAATAAAATCTACTATCTTTTGGGTTTTAAAGGTTTTCATCCTTGTTATAAATGAGACTCGACTTTAATAAATATTCCACATCATCGAATCACCCACCTTTACTGACGAGGATATTCTTTAGTATCCACGACCACAATTATTCATGCCTTACGGGCGAGAATATTTGTGTATTCATTAATAATCATGATCGTGCCAACAATTTGTCCATCGATACACTTTCTGACCATTTGAGGATTTTTTACCACATCATTTGTAACATTACGGTCGTGATTACATAGAATAGTCTGCAGTGAGAATCGTAATCATACCAAGTCCATCTATGCATACCCTGAGATAAATGCCTTTCTTCTTTCTCTTATTCTCTATACTGAGAGACTTTAAAAAAATATAAACATGAGGATGATGACAATGATATAAAATTGATAAAACAAGTTCAAAATTATTTTATCCGAGGAATTATTAACGTCCAATTATCGATATGATCTTTGTTTTGTAGAGTAAAATTCAAGAATGATCGAGAAGAATATTTTCATGAAAGAATCTTTGGATGAAGCATGAATATCGAGGATATTCCACTAATTTCATGGAGTATAGAAGTCAAAGTTTTAACTTGTTGGTATAATAAAGAATGGAATAACAAAGAAATCACCGTGCGTGCGATGAGGCCATACGAGACGAGTTATTCAGCATTTATAGAATAATAAATAACGGAACGAATTGAAATTCACCTTTAACGAGTAAATACCCGCAAGCGGGATGTTCAGCGAGAATAATAAAGATGGAACGAATATCTTTAGTGTCCGGGCGAGGATATTCCAGTGAACAAATTAAAATCACTTGAATGTCATCTGGTTAATTTTAAGCATTACGAAGTTGTCGCGATGCTGAATAGAATTGAGATGGAGCGATGCGTGAATAAGTTGATTAAACGATTTGTATACAGTTCTTTCTGGCTTATTTATTGCAGTACCTGAATAAAGAAAGAATAACAGTTGATATTTTATTTATTATTGTTTTGATAATTGTCTTGATGATATTTCCATTATCGGTTTGTGTACTCTGTACAAGCGATATTATTAGATAACTTTAGTAATGTGAAACTGATTAGTTGACGTCGGAGAAGTTTGAGGTGGTTACCGCTTTTAATCTGATTGCGCCCGAAAATCTTGTCCACGGTATATTCTTGAACTCACGGAGGTAATTCTTATGTAAATGAAGGTAAATACTATTAGCGAGGGTTATTCTTATTGATAAGAAGGTAATTCTTATTGAATATAAATCTTTATTTATTTATTACTTATTAGAAGGTAATTCTTGTGGTGATAAATCTTTTTATTAATGAGAGACTCTTAAGATGATGGGGTATTGAGGATATATTTGGGGTTAAAATTTTCAAACTTACCACTGATTGTTAATTTTTTGGGTATCATCGACCGTAAGTTGACGAATCTTAATTAAGCGAATTATTTGTCGTTTATAACATCGGCCAGTGCTGCTTTTTTTTAAATAAAACAGAATTTCCTTTATTATTTGGTGAAATAGTAATGGTTGATTTTATTTTAAATGTGGTGGATAGTTAGCAATGGAGGTAAAACCGTAGCTATTTGAAAAAGCAGTGGTTTTAAATATTAATGAAATTTGTCGGGAATGGTTTGGTTTGGTGGTGGAATATTTTCTCTCTTTCTCTAGATATTAAATGCGTGACAGTAGCGACCATATCTTATGAGAGTTCTTTGTTGATGATTGGATGAAGAAAAGCAATGATAAGTTTTCGTTAAATCTTAGCTTTTGAGCGTGGTTATTCTTAATGTATTGGAATGATATCGTATTGGTTATAAATATCTGATTGGTACAGTTTTTATGCAAATTTGGAACTATTTTTGCAGTATTTAAATTATTGATTAAATGATGAATATCTTTACTCAATAATTTTCCATTATGTAGTTCTTTGTTCGATATTTTATTTATTGATTACGATAATTGTTGCGCGTTGATATTTTATATTATTATTGTTTTAGATAATTGAATCCTTTTCACGTGATATTTGGCCATTATCGAATCAATAATTCATATTATTTGAATAAGAATTATTAGATAATTTTATTTTTAAATGTAGAATTACAATAGTATACTAGGAGAGATTTGGTCACTAATTTGCGTATCTGATAATTGAATCATATACCAAAGCCCCTATTTCACCCAGGAAACTTTGGTTATGCGTAAATGTGATTCTCGATTATTTGTGAATAATTAATTATTGATTCATGTAATGTTAACTTATTTATTTTATCATGAATATAAATGATGGATTTATGTCTGTTATTAATGGAAGAATTAATGTTGTAGTGTTTTATCGGTATTTTGTCAATTGGCTGGTAAAAAACATCAAATCGGGATGAATATTGAGATAATAGTCTTGAAGTTATAATTTTTAATCAAACTAGTTGGTTATTGTAATTTTGGGTATGTATGCATACATACAAGATAGATAGAGTCCTGATGAAATTTTGAGTGATAAATATCTTTTGGCTTGCGAAGATTTATTGTGAATTTTAATGAGGTATCAATTGAGTGGGAGGTTTATAATTGATTTTGGTGGAAAGATTCTAGTAATTTCATTACTGCATTAACTCTTGAATGAATGAGAAAAATGTGCTGAATTTTATTTCAAATTAACAGTGGGTCGCAGTATAAATAGAGAGTAAAGCCATAATTTGGTCAATACTTATAACATATTATTTTATAAATCTTGGGTAAGTTAGAATTGAAAATCACACCGAAGCAATTTTCTCTCTTTACTCTCTACATATTATCAGGCGTATTTTGCTTGAGTATTTAGATACTTACAGAGAGTTCTTTAGTTAGATTTACAAGTTTAAAATCACTTGGATGTTTCAATAAATCTTGAGATTCTTTGAGGTATTATACGATGATATTTTATTTACCACTCTGAGTATTAATTGTTGATATATCGGTTGTATCTTTGAAACTATTGTATTTGGTACTTTTTATCAAAATTTGGATTTTTTAGAGCGTATGGGAGTTCTTATTATTGATTTAATCTTTATTCACGTTTCTTATTCAGATGTTCTTTATGACGAATTCTTGATTCGATATCTTAATATGATCACAACGTGAAGATGTATTAATGAATTGACATAGGCGAAGATTGGCCGAGATTGAACTTAAAATACTTGTGCCCTCTTATTTATAATCGACCTATTCTTTAATCGGCTATATTCATTGATAAATGAAAATTTTTCTTTTATATCTAAAATATCGCATATTCTATTGTCGTTTTGATTGTATCCATTGTTTTGATCGGGTCTTAGATTTTACAAAATGATTATTTTTGAGAATATTGTTGGACATGGATAAAATATTGATATCAGCAATCGCTTAATCCTTGTCATTTTAAATATTTGGATTATTCTTTAAAATATTTTCATCATCCTCGGTCTTAAATATGATATTATAGAATGGTCTTTGGCACTCTGAATGAACAAGAATATCTTATCCATTTGACTA
Source organism: Panax quinquefolius (assembly GCA_020205615.1). Taxonomy (NCBI): domain Eukaryota; kingdom Viridiplantae; phylum Streptophyta; class Magnoliopsida; order Apiales; family Araliaceae; genus Panax; species Panax quinquefolius. The sequence continues at coordinate 16,362,872 of CM035169.1, read as the reverse complement.
AAGCGAATGTTTAAATGAACAAATGAAGGATAATATACTTTGGACTCTTATAGAAAGATGGCGATTATTTAAATGAACGATCGGCGATAGATATCTTTGGCTTTGGTATGAAGATGGCGAGTGTTGAAAGCAATATAGGAGAATTGATGAATATCTTTGTTTGATGATAAAGCATATACTTTGAGATGAATCTTGATTCGTTTATTAATAAAAAGTATTAATTTATTAAAGACTTTTAATTATCTACGTGATCTTATGAATTTTATAATATGTGATAAACCCATAGTTTTAAGTTTTGCCTTTAGAATAAATTTTGATGATGATCATTCTAACTGGATCTAAATTCTTAGGCTAGCTTAAAATCTAAATTTCATTCCCAATCGATGGATTACTAAAATTGAGGGATTAGTGAGATCGGGATAGATTAGAGACATGGTTTTTCTTTCGTTGGATGAGGGATGATTGATCTAAATGTGATCATTTGTGAGAACACTAAATTGTCTAGTATGTAATATGCTTTTATTAGTGAAATAAAGTTATTTGTTTAACGCATTGACTTTAAGGAATACTAATGGAGTTACTATTTTGCGTCGTATTGTCATCTCAATTATTGATTTATCTTATAGTAAGATCTTGTAATGACTTTGAGATCGTCATATAAGTATCTGATACTTTGACTTATTCTTAAGACCCTTAGTGGTATATCAACCCGCAGGTATTCTTGGGTATAATAAGTTATACATGGTAAGGTAATGTATGATCGATAAAAATATTTTTGTCATACATTCAAAGAAGAAATACATCTGTGATTCGATAAATGACAAGCCAGATGAATCTTGTTGGCGAAAATATGAGAAGGTTTGACAATTTGCATTATTGCATCTTTTGCGTTTTAGAGTTCTTATAATTATATAAATATAGAGCAGGATTATTCCATAGTATTCAAAATATTTAATAGAATTAATTCGTCTATATTGGCCGAAAATTGAATTGTCTTTGCTAAACTATTTACTCGAAGGTTCTTTAATGATTAATGTTGAAATCTATATTATACGGAATAATCGTTGATCATTTACAGGATCCATTAGCTAATCCTATCCAGAATAAATATTATTTAAATAAATTAATTGATTTAATTTATTTATTTAAGATAAGATTAATGTAATTGTTACAATTGATTTATTCCCAATAAGGTTTATATATTGAAACAATCTTATTCATGCATTAATAGGAAGAATAATTTATTTAAATTAATCTACATAATCGTAATAATATGTGATATATATTTAATTTAATCTGGTGATAGAATAAATTAAATAGATTATTATGATTATTTAATATTTTAGAAATAATAAATATAAATTAATTCCCACAAGAGAGTCTTATTAATATTATTACAATTATTATTATTATTTTACTTTCTAAAAGAGTTTGGGAATTAATTTAATATAAGTCATTTCATTTATTCTTAATTGGATTAGGAAGGAAAATTAGTTAAAAGTTTAATTAATTATCACTAATTGGGGAGATTAGTGGAGTTTATTAATGTAATTGAATTCTGCTAATTGATAATTTGCCAGCGTGATAAATAAGGAGTTTATTCATGGGTAGTATTTGTTGTGTATAATAATTCGATTTGGCAATGCTTTGACTTATTCCAAAGACGTCGTGTTGACAATTTGGGCGTTAATAATTCTGGATAAAATAATTCTTGAACTTGTTTTATTGAATTCTTATATCATTGTCATCATCCTCGTATTTATATTATGTTGAAAGTCATCATCGGGCTTATTCTATTGGAATAACTTGTATGTAGTCGTAGATGGACTTGGTATGATTATGACGATCAGACTTCATTGTATTCGATTGTTAATCATAGTAATATTACAAATGATGTTATAAAATCCTCGGTGATTATGACAAAATAATTCTTTTAAATGTGCATTGATGGATGATTTGTTGGCATGATCATGACCATTAATGAATACACAACTATTCTTGGCCGTAGTAATGCGTGAATAATTGTGGTCGTAATCTTAAAGAATATCCTTGGTCAGTAGTGCGAGGGTGATTCGATGATGTGAAATATTTATTAAAGTGAGTCTCGGCTATAACGATGATGAAAAACCTTTTAAATCATAAAAGATAGTAGATTTTATTTTCTACTAAACTCTTTTAATGGATTCTTTGGTTCCATTTGTAGTTAAACTTGATGTTCATTATATTTTATCGGTTTAACATCATTGTTGTAGGCTAATGATAATTTATTACTGCATTATCTTAGTCATAATATTTCTTCTTGAGCTAGTTGAGCTCACCCTTTTCTTTCAACGTTCTCTTGAGAAATGAGAATATAGGTGAGGCGAGTCGAGGAGCGGAGTAATGGTCCGGAGGATAGCATTAGTAGTCCTCACTATTACGTGAAATAGTGTGATAATAATTATAATAAGGACTCCTTTTGAGTTTGTATAATATCTAGTAGACAATATTTGTATTCAAACTCACAATTTATGTCGTATTATTACAGCAGTTATATTAGTAAGTTGTATTTAAATTACATACCATGTATCGACTACCCAAGATGGGTGATGTATACCTAATTTTGGGGGCGTCACGGTGATGTGACGCCCCAAAATAGGTCCATTCCATCCAACCCATTACGAGTCGCCAAATACATGGTACGAAAAATAACTACAACTTTATTACAACAATTGTCGTGGTAAAATACAACAACACATATATTGTGAGTTTTAATACCAACTATGACTCATGTCCCAACTATGGACAAACTGCTCACAATGATACCTTACATAAAGGTACAATCTAGAACTGCTTTTAGAAATTAAAATCTTTGGGAAGTGCTCGAGAAACCTTCGTGCGTGGGAGGCCATTCATCTAGGTTATGATAGATATCATATGCTCACAAAATTATCCTTGGTTGATTGATAGACCCTGAAAAGAAAAAGCGAGAAGATTACTATCATATTCTTCCCAATGGTGTGTCTTCTCTGACATATCATTATCTCCACCGTCTCTAATTGAGAATTATACTTCAACCAAACTCCAAGATTATATAGTAGTGCTCAGATATATACTCGGCAAGAGTGGATGAGCACATCCATGTCTTATGATGACACGAGGTAGTATGTCATTGACATCTTGTATGATAGTGGCAAAACACCTTCCAACGTTGGGTTACCTCACCTAGTTGATTCACCAAATATAACTACTAAATGATGACCACCGCTTCTATTCCCCACATCCCCGCTTGACCCAATACACTCGTATTACGAAAGGAATTGTGAAGCAAAAGGGTGAAACACAACTAGCTCGATAAAGAATATCATGACTAAAGATAAATAAATTATCAATAGCCTTCAACAGTAATAAATCAAAGATTTAGAACATATGGTAGATGATAAAATTTTTCAACCATAGTTACAGTGGAACGAGCAATCCATTAGAAGAGTCAAATAGACTATAAAGTCTATTATCTTCTCCATGTTAAAAGTCCACCAACAATGTTTTATCCTGTAACATCAATCAACAATTCACATCCCACAATCACATGTATAACTTTCATAATCGTAATTGTTGTTCTAAATTCCTTTTCTCATCCGGAACAAAGATAATTTTCATCACGAAACATCAAAGATCATGGTTATACCAAATCACGGTTCATGTTCATAATCATACTAATAAATTCATCTTTGCACTACGGGCGAAAGATATTCATCAACAGACCATCTTTGCACTACACGCCAAAGATATTCATCAATAATTCATCTTTTTGCACTACGGGCCAAAGATATTATTCATCAATAAAATCTTTGCACCTACGGGCCAAAGATATTCATATCTCGAAAGAAATATATAATCATTTCGAATTTATATAAACAATAATTATAACCATGTTGATAAATTCACCTTTGCACTTAAGCTAAAGATATTCAATTATAAATTGATGGTCAGCGATCATACCATTCCACAATTCAACTTTTCACTACTGGCCAAAGAGAACCCTAGTCATGATCATACCAATAATCTATCCATCTTTACACTTTAGTGAAAGAAAATTTCAACATTAGGGTTATAAAAATGTTATATATGATAATAAAATCAATATAATCAACATATAGATTTAATCTCCAGAGTAATATTTATAAATCAACTATAATTTGGTTAGAAAAAGAAACCAATTTTATAGTGAATAGTACCCGTGAATAGTAACTCATGAATAGTAACTCGTGAATAGTAACTCATGAATAGTAACCCGTCGTGAATAGTAACTCATGAATAGTAAATCGTGAATAGTAACTCATGAATAGTAACTCGTGAATAGTAACCCCGACATAAAAAATTCCAAATTTGATAAAAAGTTTAAACCAATATTTTAACATAATGATATTGAAGAAATAATATCACTTACGAAGAAAATAACATCCCTTACAATCCCTTAAAATCACTTACTATCCCTTACTTCAAAAGCGATCTTAGATTTGGAATAATAATTTGAATCGAACTTTTGCACCGTATAAAGAACACTCAAGATATCAAAATACTCACAAGAATACACTCGATAATATAGAGAGAAAATAGAGAAAACTTGGGTTTACGGTGTGATTTTCAATTCTAACTTAAGACTTTATTTATAGGAAATTGCTTAGAACACCAAAGCAGAAAATTGAATATAATAATATTATATTTATAAAATTTTCTTACGCACACTTTTAACAACTGATTTCAGCTAATTTCAACCACCAGTGGGCCCCCCAAACATAACAAAAACGTTTTTGTTATTAAAATTAATTAAAACTTTCAAAAATCAATTATTTCGGAACCACGGAACTTCAATAATTCATAATAAATAGCCCTTTTATCAGAAAATTCGAATCTCGCGAATTTTTATAGGAAATTCAATTCTCTACAACTTTACAGAAGAAAGTTTTTCCAAATTCTAAATGAAATTGGCCAAAAATCCACATACTGAGGCGATTTTACTGGTATAATCAAATTTCGGTCAAATGGGGTCCAAACCTACACAAAAATGTGTTAATCATTTAATGCAACAAAAATACACTTTCTCCTCATATACTCATATATCCCACATTCATTGTAAAAATATCACCATTATTATATTATAATAATATAATAAAATAATATTTTATGAGAAAAGATAAAATATCAATTTTTAACAATTGTCACTTTAAAAATTTTCTCCATCTATATCCACATAAAATCAATATTTTCCTCATCATATAAATCAATAATTAATTATTCACAAATAATCTAACAGAATCACAATATTGACAACCTGGCAGTTCTCAGGAAAGAGGGGGCTTTTCAATAAGAATTTCTCCTTACTGGCGCGCAATTAGGTGACCAAACCTCTCCTTAGACAGAACTTTCTAGACATCGCCAATAATGTTATCTAATAATGGAAAATACTGTGTAGTGACAATTATTAAAATAACAATAATATAAAATATCAACGCAGCAATTATTGAATCAATAAAATAAAATATTGAGCATTAATTCTTTAATGAATTATTGAAAGTGTCTTCTTACGAAATAACTACGCTGTTATTTATAAAAAACTTTCTTTTGTCGTTTTTTTCTTCATCCGAAGCTTATTCTATTATTATGGGCCCCACAAAAGGTCATAGGCCATATCGTATAATATTCCACGACCAAACGAATATTCCCCGAAACAACAATGAGTATTTTATAACCACTAAAGCTTATTTTAAAAAAATTCATATATCATCCTTAACTTTAAACTTTTATCAATTTAACCATTTACTGAATAGTAATTATAAGAAAAAATTGAATACTTTTATTTCATAAAATTCGGGGTCTTACAGCTGACGTCCATCCAGCGACCAGATTATCTGCTCTCATGATTATTATCAACATCAGCGGTGTCAGCATGGGATGATCTCTCATCTATGATCGAATCGATTATTTGATAGGTGTGGTCATTGATAAGCCTTTTTGTTATAGTGAACTTGGTTCAAAAAATAAATATATAATTTTATATTGATAAGAATATGAGTTTTATAAGTTTAGTTTGCCTTAAATGATATTTTCTTTGTCGTAAAATTATGTAATTGCAATTTTTAGTTCCATTCAATTTTAATTTCAATACAAATTTCGTATAAAGCTTAATGATATAAAAGCTTGCATTTAGTTAATTATTATAAGTAAACCAATTTTAATTTTTTTTATTTTTGGAGCTTCATAATATATCAGATGATAATAGGAAATTGTTAAATTCACAATAGAAAATATTATTTTAACAACAAAAGTGTCGCTATAGATCATATAGCGACGGTTTTCACCGTCGCTATGCATCTACAGCGACACTTTTTTTTTTGAAAGGATCTACAGCGACACTTTTATTGTGAAAATAATAAAAAATATTGTGAATTTAACATTTTCCATGACAATACTTTGATATTAACTTGTTAGATGAAAAGACGTTAAAAATAATATTGAAGATTTTACAATTTTTAAGATTTAGGTTCAAATTTCACCAATATCTTTTTTTTTTTTTTTGGCTATATGAGTTATGCTTTCATTTTTTGTGAGTTTGTTATTTATATAAATTTAGCTAATGATTATTGTAATAGTATAAAAAACGGTCTTTAAAAAATACCAATTTGCTAAAACATTTTGATAAGTAAAATTCAAAGACTATTCGATTGGCCAGTTGAACCTGTCCGGTTCGATTTGACTTGATTGAACTGGTTTATTCGAAATTTGGATTGAGCCAATTAAGTCAAGTAAATTGGTGGTTCAACTATACAACCGTTGACCCGATGAGCTGCTTTTTAAGAGTATATTTTTTTGTCCAATTTATTTTAATATTAAAATTAATTATTTTTAATAATTCTACTATAATACAACTTTATTATATATTTTTGTAATTTATTTACCGGTTGAATAACGGTTCGTACACCGGTTAAAGCAATGTTATCCACCCGGTCGGATTCGAGTATGAAAATAAGCACCCGCAAGCAGGGACCTCAGCTCCCAACCAGTGCAGTTTAATCCACACCGGAACCCTAATTATATCAAAATCATATATCTTCGTGAGAAGTAGTAGTTGGAAGGAATTAGAGTGGAAGGAGAGTATAATGGGGAAGAAACAGCATAGCAAGGATCGGATGTTCATAACGAATACGGAGTGGGCCACCGAGTGGGGCGGTGCCAAATCCAAAGAACTCAGAACCCCTTTCAAACGCCTCCCGTTTTATTGCTGCGCGTACTGTATTCATTCCACTCTCTCTCAATCTACATGTAAATATTTTTATTCAATTTTATTGATATTGATATAACTGTTGATCTGAATGTTATTTATGCAGTATCACGTTTACACCGTTTGAGGACCCAGTATGCACTGCCGATGGCAGCGTCTTCGACATTATGTTAGTCTCTATCTAATTTCTATTGATTTATTATGCATAATCCTAATTTCAGTTTATACAGAAGCGCATCAATTGCTTAATTGATTTTATTTTTCTAATATTTGTTGAGTTTGGTTGCAAATTGTGGGTTTAGGAACATAGTTCCTTATATTAGGAAGTATGGGAAGCATCCTGTTACTGGAGCTCCGCTTAAAAATGAGGACCTTATTCCACTTAACTTCCACAAAAATTCCAAAGGTAAGATTTTTACGACTTCATGTTGCATGATGTCTATTGCTGTTATGCTATCACTGATTGAACATTTGAACTTTACAAGCAATGCACATTCCGAGTATATGCAAAGAAACAAGGGGTCGAGGCTTATTTTATTCTGTGATTGAAAGGAAGCCGTTTTTTGAGGTTATGACCATTGAAGCTTGAAGGCCTAATAGAAGAGGAAATTGATTCCATAATGTAGGGCTTCATTTTGTTAACTTCATATGTAATCACAGTGAATAAATAGTAGAACACACAAAGTGGTTTCCATATGCAACTAAGCCTTTTATAGGATTTGAGATTATGGACTGGCGGTCTAACTGAAAATTTCACTACATCCAGATTTATATGGGTCGAGTAGAAAAGCCTGCAAGCTGAAAATTTGAATACATTTTTTTCGAGGTGGCATCAAATTGCTATATTTTTATTTTTGTGCGTAGGAGAAAAAGACTCTGGATGTTCTGGCCTTCGTTTTGACCTTGCGTATATCATGCTGTCAATAATTGATGGAGTTTATCCACAATCAAATATTTAGAGCTTCCTTAAAATATCTCAGACTCACTCATTTGAACTATGTTATAATTGGTTAGTGGGTTATAATAGGCATATTGTTGACAATAAACACCATGTTTGCATCTGTAGGCAGTAATTTTTGGTGTATAGATATAGATCAAGAAACAGTTGGGTCCTTGGGGAAGCCCTACTGTCATCTGAGCAGATGGTTTTTGCTAGGGTGATGAATTTGACACATGAACTATAAGTTTCTGCTGTCATTTTTATTGGAAATAATAAAATGAATATGCAGGAAGGGGAAAATACAATGAAATATTAAGACCTCCTGTGTAGCAGAAGTCTTCTTAGCAATTAGGATAAAAGGAGGAAAATAATGACTTGTATAGGCGTTCTCTCATGTCTGGATGTACCACAGTGGTTAATATTAATCTAACAAGTATTTTTACGAGAGCAAACTATTCTAAAGGATGTAACAATTAACAAATATCCCAGATCTGTTGGTCATTGTTATCTAGGTAGAACTAGAATTAGTTTCAGCACAAAAATGTACGGTGGCAACTTTTACAAAAGCATGTATTGTTGTCGTCAAGTAGTCGCCTAGGCGACGCTTAGGCGTCTAGTCGCTCAAATGATACAAGCCGTCTAGACGTTCTTCTTCTATATTCTTCTTCTACTCTTCTACTCTTCTACTCTTCTACTCTTCTACTCTTCTTCTCTTCTCCAAGACTCCGACTCGTTCTTTTTTTGTTTTTGATTTTCTCTTTGCTCTGTTGCGTACTATATATTTGTAGGGTCTGCTGGGCTAGTGGGCTGCTCTTAATTTTTTTTGTTTATGGGTTTGATTTGTATATTTATTTATGGGTCTGATTTGCACTGGTTGTAGTATACTTGTAGGTTATTTTTCATAGCAGCCCAATTCTCATTTATGGTAGTACTGTTTTCAACTATATAAACTGCCATAAAACATGATTAATAAATGTTTCAGCAACATACCCATGTTATAGTACTGTCTTAAGTCATTTTTAAAAAAAATTGGTCAGTTCGGCGGGCCAATGTAATTAAATTTGCTGATTATATAATATTAGCAGTAGCAGAAAGAAAAAAAAAGAAAACTTATTACAAATGTATTCTATATATTCAACATTAAAATTTAAGAAATTAACTTTAATTTAAGAATTATATTGAATTAAACTAAATATTACAAATGTATCACCATTTATATAATTTGAAGTAGGCATAAGTTCAAAAATTACAAGTTTATAACTATAATAAAATTACCCATTTTGACTTGATCTTGTTCACTTCTTGTTGTGATTTGATGTGCTACAATCTGCATTATGAATATGGTAAATAATTAGAAAAAGAAATATATCAATATTCATATAAATATTAAATATATATAATTTTATTCGTATAAAATTTATATTGTTAACGACTTGTCGACTTGTGGACGACTAGTATGGCGCCTAAGCGCTTAAGCTCCTGGCCGTCGCCTCTACTTGTCGCCTTGATAACTATGTAACAGACTAGTGACCTCTCCGTTCCCCTGATCCCTCCTTCCATTCTCATAGCCATGAATATGTTATGTGTGTGTGTGACTTTCTCTACTTGCTTCTTCTGTTCAAGGCCCCATATATTTTATTTTTTTATCTTGGAATGATCAATAGCAAGAATTCCCTTTTTCTTTTTGGTAGGAGAGTTTCATTGCCCAGTGCTGGACAAGGTTTTTACAGAATTTACACACATAGTTGCTATAAAAACAACAGGAAATGTTTTCTGCTACGAGGTTTGTTTTCTCATTTATCATCAAGGTTTACGATCTTACTTGTTAGTTATCTGCTTGTAATCTGTACAAATTCACTTGTTTTTGCTGCACAGGCCATCAAAGAGTTAAACCTTAAAACTAAGAACTGGAAGGAGCTTCTCACTGATGAACCATTTAGAAGGGAAGATATTATAACAATTCAGGTACTTTATGGCTTTTATATGTATCCTCCTGTTTGGCTGTGATGAAAAAACGAATTCAACTTCTTGCGTCAGTAGTATCACAAAGTTTCCCTCTTATGTTCAATTATTCTTCCATGCAGAATCCAAATGCACTTGACAGCAAGGTTCTCGTGGATTTTGATCACATAAAGAAAAGTTTGAAAGTCGATGATGAAGGTGACTAATAGACTTATCCTCCCATTTATGTTTAACTGGAACTCTTTTCCGCCTTATTTTGTAGTTAATTATATCTCTATGCAGAATTAAAAAAACTGGAGTCAGATCCAGCATATAACATAAATATGACTGGGGATATCAAGCAGATGCTAAAGGAGCTTGGAACTGAGAATGGAAAGGAAATTGCTTTGCATGGTGGAGGTGGAAATAAGGCTCAAAATGAAAGGGCCGCTGCACTTACTTCCATTTTAGCAGCTAGATCACGTATCAAGGAGGATTCCAAATCAAATACAAATGGTGAGTCTAAAGTTCAGCCGGGTTACAGTATTGTAGACGCTGCATCTGCTTCTGTACATGGAAGAAGTGCAGCTGCCGCAAAGGCTGCTCCAAGTGATAAAACTGCTGCTCGAATAGCTATGCACATGGCTGGTGACAGGACACCAGTAAATTCAAAGCTGGTTAGTTTTCTTTTCCCCCTGAATTAGCAATATTTTTCACACAAACAAAAATATGCTTAAAGTAAAAACCACCTTTATGAATGATCAAGCAAGACAATTAGTTTATTTAGGGTACTTCTAAGCTCAACTCAAGGCATACTACCATCATTTTGCTTATGATTGCTTTTTCTTATTCTTGGAAAAATGGTGTTGGAACTTGGAGGTCCTTGGGTATTATGTTCCTCACTTCCTCTATTATTTTGTCTTGAAAGATTCCCTCTGGGTTACCCCCTTCTTAGCCATGCTTCGCTTCCGTGTAGAGGATTTAGTCATATTCAGTCTGGGAGGAGGTCTATTTCGGGAATGTTGCCTTGTGTGAAGCTTTTCCCTTGCTTTTATACCTTTCATCTTGTCACCACTTTCTGATTCACAGTTTCCTGGAACTTTCATTGAAAGAAATTTAAATTACGAGGAGGCAGAGGTTAACCATTAACTTCTCTTCATCCATTCTTGACTCTTGCTCTCTTTCGGCCATATTTTTGATTTGCGAGCTTGGTCTCTTGATCCTTGGGGAGTTTTTTTAAAAAAATTGTTCTTCTCTTATCTTGTGGTTCTCTTTGCCTCTTATATCTAGAAGGCTTAGGCTTCCTCTAGTTCAAGGATTTTGTTTGATCTTTTGTGCTCCAAAGGTGCAATAAACAATTTGCTTCAGTGGCATAGGCAGACCTTACAAGGTTTGTGACTTTAGTCATGTGTTTGCATGCCTTTTAAGTCTTTTTCTCATGTATTTCTTCATTGTTCTATTGCATGACTGCTCTAGAATCCTTGTTTAAAGTTTTCGAGGAGTATTAGATGTGTCATTGGCTGGTAGAATATATTCTTCTAATGTGATTTCATGGTTTTGGTTGTCAGAAGGAGTATTGGATGTTTCCTACGCTGGAAGAAGATCTTCTTGAGTATTTTCTTTTCCTTTTTTTTTTTTTTTTTTTTTTGGGGAACTTAAGGAGGAAGGTTCCTGTCGAGGTGTGGATGATTTGTGTTTCTTTGGGGTATTTGGATGGAGAGGAATTATTGTATCTTTTATGGTCGATCCTTGCCTTGAATAGTTGAATTTGCTGTAGGATAAGGTTGTAGGATCACTTTTCTAGCTCTTTATTGGCTTCAGGCAGGAGGATTCCTATTACTGATTTGCATAGAGATTGGAGGGCTGGCTTGTTGTAGGATTTTGTTCTTCTCATTTCATGTAATGTTTGATCTGGAGGATTTCTCATCCTCCTTTACCTTTGTATTTTTTCCTCAATATAATATTATTCTTATTAAAAATTATGCCTACAGTATTTTAAAAAATCATGGAATAAATGAAATTAGAGATCGACAGAATTAATAGAAACTCCGTGGTGATATTACATAAGTAGTGAAGGAGATATTTGGAAGTTTAGAACTACAAGTCTGTAGTGCAGTATTCATAAATCTTCAAAGTCCAGTCAACTGAAACTGTAGTACTCATTGCTAAAGTTTGAAGTATTAATATTCTTCTGTGGTGCTGGTGTGTTCACATTTGATTAGGTTATACCCTACTGCTGAGGTTGCTCAGTTTTGCAGTCCTTTAAATAAATTCAACCTGAAGAACACTTTTGTACATGTTATATACTTTATGCTAATATCCAGATCACACCTATCCTTTTTCCCCAGTTTAGGTGAAGAGCCGTTTCACAACTGGTGCTGCTTCACGATCCTTCACATCTACCTCGTATGACCCTGTCACGAAAAACGAATTCGAGTATGTTCAAATTGAGAAAAATCCTAAGAAGAAAGGTTATGTTCAGTTACATACGACACATGGTGATTTGAACATTGAGCTGCACTGTGATATAACTCCCAGGGCGCAGAGAACTTCATAACTCTATGTGAAAGAGGCTATTATAACGGTGTAGCTTTCCACAGAAATATAAGGTATTATGGAGATTTATTGTACTTCATATACAAATACCTTAATTTAGTCATATGCTAATGTTGTAATGTTATTGTTGATCTTACTATATGCAGGAACTTTATGATTCAAGGTGGTGATCCTACTGGCACTGGGAGAGGAGGTGAGTCCATATGGGGAAAGCCCTTCAAAGATGAAATAAACTCTAAGTTACTTCACTCTGGAAGAGGTGTTGTTAGCATGGCGAACAGTGGTGCCCACTCAAATGGTTCACAGTTTTTTCGTTCTGTACAAGTCGGCAAAGCATTTGGACTACAAACATACCGTTTTCGGTGGAGTTGTAGGAGGCTTGACAACCCTATCGACAATGGAGAAGGTCCCTGTTGATGATGATGATCATCCTTTGGTGAGTCATTCCCTTCCCTTTTTTCACCAACTCCCAAGTCCTAATGTATGCTTCTAAGTGAACACTACGTTACCTAGTTTCCCAATGTAAAACAAACTATGCTTTTAATATAAAGTGATGACTCTCACTGTACTGAACAATTTCTCAAGAAACCCATGTAGATGTTATACACATCTGATCACCAATTCATTTATCATTTGGGACAAATTCAAGGTGTGGCACATGTTTAGATGTGCTGGAGCCACCTAACACTACTGTCGCTGTCACTGCTTGTGCTGCATGGACATCAATTTCATGTGGCATTCTTGCTATTCTCATTTATTAAGTACATATTTGAGGAATATTGGCATATGACTCGATAATATTTCGAGTTTTATGAAATAATTATTAAAGTGACATCACATTTTGCTTGTACGAGTAAACTGTGTTTGGTGGATAATAATGCCTTACAGATTAATTAGCTTGACTTCTCAATCTTAAACTTGCATTCAAATTTTTTCTTCTGTAGTATATTGCGCTTACCCAAAAGTGCGAACTACTAGGAAATCTAATCGAAGCACCTTGGATATTCCTTTGTCTAACATATTGTATACATATTGTATTCAACTAGAATGAATGATTCTCCTTCGTCCCGAAATGATAGCCCATTTGACTTGGACCTTTTTTACTTATTAAGGTTTGCCTATGACACACTCGGACATTATTTTTTTCCATCAACATATTTTAGCCTTAAAATTTAATATTGAGGAATGTTTTCTGGAAAAATTATGTTGAAGTGTGTCATAGGGAAACTTTAATGTGTCCAAAAAAAGTGAAATGGTCAAATAGTGCTCTCATTTCCTGATGGAAGCATTATTACTTACTTTTATTAAGTGTATTAATGCACTTAAAAGTAAATATTTTTGGTTAAGCCCTCCAACGTTTTCTGTGTTCATCAAATTTGCTGCCCAATTCCTTAGTATGTTCCGAACATTTGCTTGTAGTTTCATGTATAATTGTTAAATACCTGCCTCTGCTACATCTTACCCTAAAATGCAATCCAGGTCTTGTGATTGGGCGTGTTCTATCAACATGAAGTTGTGAGTAATTGCCCAAAGTCAATCTTTGGGACGTATCTACAATTTTTTGGCGACTTTTCATTCTATCCTATTCGCTGACCATACACCATATAGTTTCTTCTCTTCTTAATCTTCTTGTTCGTTTACTATTCATATGTTTGTATGTTTGTTTTTAAGGATTTTATACACTTTTGAAGTTCCTGCTGTATCCTGGCTTCTTCTTTTTTTAAAGAAAAATTAATTTTATGCTCAGGCTGTATATTAAGAACTAAGATTAACCTGCTGCAGTTTAATGTCTCATCTTAAGCCTTATTTCTCACTATCATTATGTTCTGCTGCTTGTGCAGGAAGAGGTCAAGATAAATAGTGTAACAGTATTCGTCAATCCTTATGCAGAAATTGATGAAGAGGAGGAAGAGAAGGCTAATGATGAAAAGAACACCGAGGATGGCGAGAAAGTTAGTTTTTCAGAAATTTTGATGTTGTATACTTGTAATAATTGCAAATTTTATTCTTAGTTTCTTGACCCCAAGGGGTGGGAGTAATGGCAGAGGCCTTGAGGAATAACCTCAAGGTTACTGATTTCAATCCCCATACTTGGGACCAAAATTACCTATGGGGAAAATAATAAATTGTTCTTAGTTTCTTACACTTGGCTTATTTACTTTTCAGGATAAGGTTGGGTCATGGTTCAGTAATCCAGGTACAGGATCAATGGAAATGGGAGCTGCTGGAGGTGGTGTTGGGAAATACTTGAAAGCAAGGAATTCTCAGACTAAACCTACTACTGCTCCTGACACTGCCGAGGAGACAATTTATGTTCCAAAGAAAAGGAAATTGGGCATCCAAGCTCAAGAACTAAAAGACTTCTCCGCCTGGTAAGGTTTCCCATTACTTTGTGCACACTTGTATACATCTAGTGCCATGTTGAGTGTTTCAGGCCAGCCCTGCAGCATACTCTAGGGTGGAAATTAGAAGTAGCAAAGAAAATGAGAGTAATAGCGCTTGGATCTAGTCATCAAATTTAATTTTGTATAATAGGTTGTATACTTGTGCATTTGAATGAGCAAGAGTTTTAGAGGATTATTTAGTAAGATGAACATTGCTCTTCCAGAAAAATCCTGAAGTTTCGTAGTTCTCTTTTTTTATATCATGCATGTGAAAAGGATGCAATAACATTTTTGGTCTAGTGATAACTTCATTGAATTTATTTGTTTGTATTTCTAAATCTATTTTTTATTTGGTGCAACTGACATTAATAACAAATTGATGTCTACAAATTGATGAAATGTATACACACACGCGTACAATTCCAATTCTGTGTTGCTATCCTTTTTTTCAAAAACAAATGTTCAATACCAGTTCTAGTCATAGAATTATTACTCCCCAACTTTATCCTTTTTCCCCTTCTTAGGGATGTCTCATAGTTAAGAGTCCCTAATTTTAGTGTATGGATTACGCATTCTTAGTTAGTGTGTACATGCGATGTTGCATGCTATCTGAACTAATAGATGATGAATTTGGATAACATATATTTATTTTGTAAAAGCTTTTACCTATAAAATGGATCTTTTTTTTATACTTATGTTTTTTATTTGGGGAAGGGGGCAAAGGAGTATTGGTTTGGTTGATAGATGATCTTAGCTAGGTTGCACTTGCAAAAGTCAAAGTTTTCACTCTGTGGTCCTGAAGTGTGGTTGTCTTGACCTGGCTCGGCAGTATTAGGTCTGTACTAAGTTGGGTTGTTAGGTTTTATGTTTAGAGGATTTGTAACTTCCTATCTGAAACAAGATTAGGTAGGTAAAAACTCCCACAACATCATGGTCTTGAATTAACTGAATCCAAAACATGATGCACGTATGGAAGCCCAATATTTAAGAGCCATTTAATATTCCCCTTTGTTAATCTTCCTGTCCTACAATATATCGTATGCCATTACGTTAGAGTGTAAATTTGAGTATATTCATATTGTTATTGGATTTGAGCTCAGATGTTTTTTTCCTCATGAACACACAAACAAGGATGTTGGATTGGTTCATGTGTTTTCCCTTTCCTCTTGGAACATCATCACCTTGTTTGACCTATGGTACAATTGTTCAAGACTACAAGATGCTGGGATTTGGATCACTGTGGGCAGTATTCGTACACTCTATAAGTCTATAAATACTTACCCATACCTAGAAATGGAAAATTTTGCCTAGCTCTGAAAAAATGTTACAAAAAAAGGGGAAAGGGGAAAAGAACTGAAGAAAGCTAAATGAGAAAAAGTTGGGGCATTAATTACCCTGCAGTATCCAAAGTTCTAAGGTAATCATGTCATAGTAGTGGTGGGCATGACGGAGAAGCATGGAGATGGTATATATTCATGGGGCTCAACTGGTCGAGCGCAATCTAAAGGTAAAGGTTTGGTCTTAGGTCAGCTTGGCAAGTTGCAGTCTTCCAGGGATTCTGGATTGGCTTTTGGTGAATGGGAACACTTATTTATTAGTGGCATCCAGTTACTGTGGGGGTGGGCCTCTTGATATAAAGCTTATCTCTTAAAAGTTTACTACCCGGTTGGCCACTTGAGAGTACATAGTTCTTTTGCAGGTGTATTAGCTAGCTTCTTTGTAATGCAGGTTTTGAGAAGAATGAGCGTATTTGGATGACAGTACATAGTTCTTTTGCAGGTTTATTAGCTAGCTTCCTTGTAATGTAGGTTTTGAGAAGAATGAGTGTATTTGGATAGCAGCTTACTCCATTTTAGCATTTTTGTATTTCCTTTATGGAACCGTGCAACATAAGCATTCATACAGCAGCTAGCAGTAGGTTTGTGGAAATTGAGTTTTGATCATGGGATATATATTTATGGAACTCGTTTTTTGACAAACGCATTAATGTCCGATTCAAATTAGGTTCATTCAATTATCATGATGGACGGTTACATTCAACCTAAACAAACACCCCCTTAGCCATTCAACTCAATAAACAAACGCACTTAATAGCTGATCAATTCAGCCATTTTACCATTAAGATGTATTTAGTCCTAAACAAACATCTTCTATGTCATAGCAAAGAAAAACTCTTTTACGGGAGAAAGAGTTCAAAGAGAAATATACTAAATTAATGTCAAATTCTAGTGTAACAGATGGAACAATTAAATCATTAAGATTTTTTTCTTGTTTTATTTTCTTGAAGGTTTTAAACATAAACAATTGTGATGAACTGATCACATTTTGAACACTTTCATTGTGGATAATGTGATTATAAAATGTTTGTGTTTGCGATACACAGTATTTGAAAATTAGAATACTATAACATACTAAATTTATGGCTAATTTCTTATGTACAGTTTGGTTGTATTTTTTTGACATTGCAGTACCATGCTTTTTTGCATAGGTATATTAGACGTACCTTTTTATTTTGGTCTTTTTTTCAACCTGTAGATTTTCATAATAATAATTTTCACTGTCGTTATACATTTATAGCGATATTTTTCATGTGAAAATATTAAAAAGTATCGTGAAAATACAAATTTTGATAAGAAAAAAAAGGCGTGTTCCATGAAAAACATTGTAATTGCATTATAAATCTGTATCAGCTTTCTTATTGAATAATCAACAAACAACTACTAGTCTCTGGTTTCTATTTAACAAATCCATTTACAACCCCCACACCCCCCACCCCACCCCCCACCACACAAAGACAAAATTCCCACGTCCTTTGGGTCCACTAGAATATTTTTTAAATAGTTTGGTAGTAGTGACATTTTATCTTATATAGATTCTCGGCATAAAATATTGTAGTTTCTTAATTCTTGTTTAGCAGTTATACTTTTTATGTAGAGGGGACTGGGGAGGAGGAGTTGGAGAGTAGGACCATTAAAACAATCTCCACTTGAAGCCAAGCCTCGAGACTTTTTGTCTTTCAAACAACATCAAAAAGAAGGGATTTGGGTCATTTGATTTTTTTTTTTTGCCTTGCCGGCGGTGTGCTTGGAACTCTTGAAAGAATATTTTAGTATCATTCATGCTGTTAATGATTTTGGAGCTGCTTGAGTGGTCATTGACCAATTTGCCCTTCCTCAGGGATAAGGCTGCATTGGTTATTTCCCTCTCTATTTGTTCTCCAGCGACTTTTTAAACCCGGACAAAGAGTCCAAACATTAAAATTTTCCCAATGATTGATCAGTCAGAGACCAAGAACATACTACTGCTACTACAAGGACAGCAAACTCCAAAACATTAGTCTTTTTAAAACACTAATGTCTACACGCACAAAACATAAATTTGGTAGGAAGGAAGTGTGGACATTTGCCATTTAAACAAAAGAATGATACTACTTCATATTTTGACATGAATCCCACAAATACTTGTAAACTATGATGAAGTGCGTGACAAATTGATAGAACTCAAATGGAAGGGTACATTTTGGTACACTCCTATATGGGTATATATTTGTGGAGTAGAATAGAAAAGGAAAAAAGTAGGGGGAATTTATTTGCACAGTTTGGAGAGGGATTAGGAGGCAAGGAATGCGAGAGAAATATGGGATTCTTGTATTCTATACATCGAGTGGGGGGGGTGGGGTGGGGTGGGGGGGGTACGTTGGGGTTGGGGTGGATGGGTACGCCGGCAGCTTTTTCTTTCTTTTCTATTTTTTCCACTCATCTCTCTCTCTCTCTCTCTTCTCCCCCAAAAAAAAATAATAAATAAAAAAATACATACCCATTTCTCACGCCTGCCTGCCTGCGCCCACTCAAAACACCTCATAGTCTCTACCATTACAATCGATATTTGTGTCTCAAAAGAAAAGCTAAGCTAGCTCCACTAACACCTTTATGTCCTTTTTTCTAATAATCACCCTTTACATCTTTGTGTCAGACAAAACAGACACAATTCTTGTATTTCTCATATTATAAATTGAATTATTATAAACCCCATTTCTTAGTCTATGCGACCAGCCTCGTCCTAGATAGATTTAACTTTAAACCCTCTTCCAGTCAATTCCCGGCCCTCCTAATTAATACTAATTCTTTTCAAAAAATGACCACAAAAAGAATAACTAGCTTCATTCCTATAGGACAGATAGATCATAGAAAACACATCCGACCAGCACTCCATTCCTCTAGCTCATCGGTCACACCGAAAGAGAATTAAAGCAAATACTAGTAGTACTATATATTATTCTCTCTCTCTAATCATGTTTAATGAAGCTTGAATCTATGATCCTGTTTTTATTAATCATATTGCTGTTTCCCATTTTCACTGTTAAAGAACACAAGCTAGCTAGCAAACTAGCTATCATATCATATCATCCCATTTTGTGCATGTGTCCCAAAGGTACGTAAAATTAAGAAATGGAATATATATATATATATATACCATGCCCTGCAGCTAGCTAGGTGGTTTTATTTTTCATGTGGGGCTTCAAGTTTGGTTAAATGGATACTTTGTTTAGACTAGTAAGCCTCCAATCTTCTGATCAGCAGCAGTCCTTCAACTCCAGCAGAACCACCACCTCAAGCAGCCCTAGATCCTTTATTTCTCAACCCCCACAACTAGACCAAGAAGAATGCTTCAACTTTTTCATGGATGAAGAAGATTTCTCTTCTTCTTCTTCAAAACACAACACCTATTATGATCCTTACCACCAACAACCGCAGCACCACCACCTGCCACCGTCCACCACCCCTACCCCTACCACCACCACCACCACCACCATCACAAGCACGCCATCTTATCATCATCATCATCATCATCAGCAGCAGCATAACAGTACTTTTCATGAATCATCGTCTGCTGATCAGTTCTCTTACTCCCCTGCTCAAGACCTAACCTTAGAATTCGGTTCTTTAATCTCCGGCGACTGGGCATCCGATATCCTCCTGGAGGCCGCACGTGCAATGGCCGAAAATAACACTACGCGCCTCCAGCAGCTCATATGGATGCTCAATGAGCTCAGCTCACCTTACGGAGACACCGATCAAAAGCTCGCCTCTTACTTCCTCCAAGCCTTGTTTAGCCGCATGACCGGCTCCGGCCAAAAATCCTACCGCTCTTTAACCTCCGCATCGGAAAAAACTTGTTCTTTCGAGTCCACAAGAAAAACTGTATTGAAATTTCAAGAAGTTAGCCCTTGGACAACTTTCGGGCACGTTGCTTGTAATGGCGCAATTATGGAAGCACTCGAGGGTGAAACCAAATTACATATTATCGACATTAGTAACACATATTGCACGCAATGGCCTACTTTACTAGAAGCCTTAGCCACTCACACCGACGAAACTCCCCAGCTTCGGCTCACGACCGTGGTCGCCAGCAAGGCCGGTGGATCCGCCATGGCTGCCGCACAAAAAGTGATGAGAGAGATTGGTAACAGAATGGACAAATTTGCTAGGCTTATGGGCGTGCCATTCAAATTTAACGTGGTGCACCATGTGGGTGATTTATCCGAATTGAATATTGGAGAATTGGATATTAGAGAAGAAGAAGCTCTTGCTATAAACTGTGTTGGCTCGTTACATTCAGTTAAAGCATTAGGTAATCGTAGGGACTATTTGGTTTCAATGTTTAGGAGATTGAAGCCGAGGATTGTTACTGTGGTTGAAGAAGAAGCGGATCTTGACGTGGGCGTTGACGGGTTTGAATTTGTGAGAGGGTTTCAAGAATGTTTGAGATGGTTTAGGGTTTATTTTAAGTCGTTGGATGAGTGCTTTTCCAAGACCAGCAATGAGAGGTTGGTATTGGAGAGGGCGGCCGGGCGGGCCGTGGTTGACTTGGTGGCGTGCCAGCCGTCCGAGTCGATAGAGCGGCGCGAGACGGCCACACGCTGGTCACACCGGCTGCATGCAGCTGGATTTAGTGCGGTTTCGTTTACTGATGAAGTGAGTGACGATGTACGCGCGCTTTTGAGGAGGTATAAGGAGGGATGGATAATGGCGCCTTGCTCTGATGCCGGAATATTCTTGATGTGGAAGGATCAACCGGTGGTGTGGGCTAGTGCATGGAAGCCTTGATGCATGACTGATCATATCACCGCCAAAATGGTGGTGAGTCGCACGTGCGTGGTTTTTTGGGCACTGTATCATGATAATGGTAGAGATATGATGATGAAAAATATATAAAAAATAAATTTTTTTTATTTCATTTGAAAAGAAAAGGATCCTAATCGGCGGGGTTTGTTTGCATAGAATGATCAGTAAAAATGAATGAAAGTAAGACATTTCATTGGCTCTAATTATCATTTTGTGATTACTTTTTGTTATTATTAGTTTACCGGAGAAAAGAATAGTTTTGTTATGATGTTTTCATTCTTGATAATTAGTGGTTTTGATATACTATACAATTAAAGGGGTCTCCAATCCAATCCAATCCAATCCAATCCAATCCAATCAGATCATTTTGAATTGGTCAAATTAATTAAGTTGATTGATGCAACCACGACGACTATCCTC
This sequence comes from Panax quinquefolius, assembly GCA_020205615.1. Classification (NCBI taxonomy): domain Eukaryota; kingdom Viridiplantae; phylum Streptophyta; class Magnoliopsida; order Apiales; family Araliaceae; genus Panax; species Panax quinquefolius. Next base: position 16,341,245 of record CM035169.1, on the reverse strand, counting down.
CTTTTATAAAACCTTTGCAAAGTATAGAAATATACTCTTATAATTGCTGCATAAATTTAGAGAGAATAAGTAGCAGAAAAAGAGAAATATTTTCTTCGATAATTCTTTCTTTTTCTTTTCATTCAATATATCACCCTTTATATAGAGAAGAAGAAGAGGAGTGTATGAGAGAAGTCACGGAGGTGTATGAGAGAAGCCACGGAGGTGGTGTATGAGAGAAGCAATCAAGGGAATCAATTGTATAATACTTCCCCGATTCCCTACGATATAAAGATTATGTCTCATTAAAAACCTCATAAGAAAACCCAAAGTGGAAAAAACTTAACGAAGGAAAAAAGAGTACATATCTTTTACATAAATATCTTAATCGATCGCTTCGTTAAAACCTTGTCGAAAAACCCATTGGGATAAAAAAATCGTGACTAAGGAAAAAGAGTACGCCTTCCCTCAAAAGGAATTCATTACTCCTCGATGAAATGTTGTCATAAGTCTTTCAATGACACACATTCCGATCCTTTTTCGAAGTTTTGCAAACGTTGCACTTGTAGCGACTTTGTGAATAAGTCGCTAGATTATCACATGATCGAATTTGATGCACATCTATATCACCATTCTTTTGTAGCTCATGTGTGAAGAAGAATTTAGGTGAAATGTGCTTTGTTTCTATCTCCTCGATGTACCCTCCTCTAAGTCGAAAGCAATGCATGCATCGTTATCCTCATACGTAATCAGAGGAATGTCTTTAATCGATGGTAATCCACACGACTTTTGAATATGTCAATAATTGATCTCAACCAAACACACTCTCTCGCATGCTTCATGTATAATGAGAATTTCGAGTGATTTGAAGATGTAGCTATCATGGTTTGCTTTGTGAATTTCCGGATATAGCCGTGTCACAATATGTAAATACATAACCTGCTTTGTGATCTTCCATCAGTGGATCTCGATAAATATCCTCGCACGCAAGATATCCAACCAATTGTGACATCAATTTCTTGGATAAAATAACCCAAGATCTATACTTCCACCTGAGGTATCTCAAAATGTGTTCGATCATATCCCAATGTCTCTTAGTCGAAGAAGAATCAGATCTTGCTAACAAGTTGACAAAGAAAAGTAATATCGTCGTATGCAGTTTACAGTAAGATACATAAGAGCACCTATCGCACTTAGGTATGGAACTTCGTGTCCAAGAACTTCTTCCCCACTTTCTAGAGGCCAAAATGGATCTTTATCAACTTCTAAAAGATCGAACAACCATCGGGTAGTCAAAGGATGAGCTTTATCCATATGAAAACGACCGAGAATCTTTTTCAAAGATATGTGGATCGATGAACAAAATTCCGGATGCTAAGTGCTCCACTTGTATTCCCAAATGTAATTTTGTCTTTCCAAGATCTTTCATTTCAAATTCATCTTTTAAATAAGTAGCAGCTTCTTGAGCTCTTCAGAGTACCTACAAGATTCAAATCATCCACATATACAAAGAATAATGGAAAATTCACTTTGTGATTTCTTAATAAAAACACATGGACATACTTGATCATTTATATATCCATCTTTTATTAAATAATCACTAAGTCGATTATACCACATACGACTGCACTCGCTTCAACCTATACAATGAGCGTTGTAACTTGATCAATATATGTGATGTGGCCTTTGTGATTCAAATGCATTTTTAATCCTTCAGGATTCTCATATAAATCTCACCGCTGAAGTGAGCCATATAGGTACGTTGTTACAACATCCATCGACGTGTTTCCAAACCTTCCACGGTTGCCATACCTATCGAAAGTTTAAAAGTGACTCCATCCATTACTCGGAGAGTATGTATCCCGATAATCAATACCGTTTTTTGTGAAAACCCTCGAGCTACAAGTCAAGCTTCAGATCTCACAATTTCATTTTTCTCATTTCGCTTTCGATAAATACCCATTTGTTTCAACCGGATTACGCCCAAATGTTTTGACCATCGTCCAAAACTTCTCTTTTCAATAGAGATTGTAGCTCAGCTTTGAATAAAGATCTTTCCATTTTGGCCAATCTTTTCTTTTCCAACATTCTTCCACGTTTTGTGGTTCAGGATCCGTGTCAAGAATCAAAGTATTATCTGATGCTATAGAGAAAGCAAATATGTCATCAATCATGACTTTGCTTCGATCCCATATTTTCTCATCATGTACATAATTTATCGAGATCTCTTGGTGTTCATCTCTTATCCCTTCACCGAGATTTTGAACCTCTCCTCGGGCTATTCCCACTCTTGGAATATGTGCTTTTTCCGGAGCGATTTGTACCTCTTTCCGGGGCTATTTACACTCTTGGAATAAGTGCTACTTCGAGTGGGTATTCCTTCGTGGATTCCCTTATTTGCTTTTGATTTTCGTGGTACAAAGGTCTTTTGCACCAATCGGCCTTCCACGCTTCTCAAGCGTGGTTTAGATTCTTCTATTACCTTATTCACAATTCTCCGTGAATTGATTTTTCAATAGGTATTTCTATCCTCATTGGAGTATTCACTGCAGGTGTATGTGACTTTATCACTTTTCTAGCATCATTAAATGCATCCGCATTTGATTTGCAATATTTTGTAAATGAATAATTCTTTGAACTTCAATTTCACATCATTCCGCATTTAGGATCAAGTGAGTTTAAATCGATGCATTCCATGATATTTCGTAGGGTTTTTATTTTAAAATTTTCCTCCTCCTAATGTTGAAAATACTGATTCATCAAAATGACAATCTACATAACGCAAAGAAAAAACATCTCCAGCTTAAAGGTTCAAGATATCTCGATAATGTAGAAGGAGAATCAAAACCAACATAAATACTTATTCTTCGTTGGGCTCCCATCTTAGTTCTTTGTGGAGGTGCAATTGGAATATATACCGCACTTCCAAAAATTCAAAAGTGTGATATGTCAGGTATCCGCCCAAGAACTAACTCAGAGGAGAAAATTTATGAAGAGTCGTTGGTCTTACTTTTAAACGATAATCAGCAAGACGTTTAAGAATTGTATTTGACCCCAAACCGAGGTAGGTAAGTTAGCCCTTAACATTAATGGTCGTGCAATTAGTTGAAGTCTTTTATTAAAGATTCAAATTAAACCATTTTGTGTATGAATATGAGGAACAGAATGTTCAATAGAGATTCTAATAGTCATACAAAAATCATTAAAAGTCATTGATGAAAATTTATCTGCGTTATCAAGTCGAATTGACTTGATTGAATGATCAGAGAACTGAACCCGTAACTTGATTATTTGAGCAAGAAGTTTTGAGAAGGCAAAGTTTTGAGAAGAGAGAAGACAAACATAAGACCATCTAGTTGAAGCATCTATTAAAACCATGAAATATCGAAATGGGCCAGACAATGGTTGAATAGGTCCACAAATGTCTACTTGATTTCTCTCTAGGAATTTTGGGGCTTCTTTTATAAACTTTTACAGGAGATGGTCGAACAATTAGTTTTCCTCGAGAACACGCAGCACAAGGAAATTCACTACTAGAAAAAACCTTCTTATCTTTTAAAGGATGACCAGTAGAATTTTCAATAATACGACACATCATAGAAGTACTTGGATGATCGAGTCTTTCATGCCAAAGCATAAGGGATTTGGGATCTATGATTTTTGGAATCATAACATTATGAGACTCAATTGCTCTAATTCTCATAGTATATAATCCAGAAGAAATTGAATGAAGTTTTTCTAAGATATTCTTTTTCCGTAAAGTAGAAGTAATGAGAAGATATTCATTATCATTCTCATTGGTTGTTTTCAATGTGAAAACCATTTAGTCGAATATCTTTAAAACGAAGCAAATTTCTTCTTGATTTACTAGAATATAGAGCATCTTTGATAAAAACTTATGTCTCATTTGGTAGTAAGAAACTAGCTTTTCTAAATCCCTCGATTAAATTTGATGTGCCAGAGATAGTTCCTATATTTCCTCAAATTTTGATCATTGTGAAAAATATTTCTCATTTCAAGGATTGTATGAGTTGTTGAATCGTCTCATAAACATATATCCTCCATATCCATTAAAAAAATGGTCCGGTACATATAAAAACATAAATAAGAAAAGTTACATTTCAAATATAATTTTATTCATGAGAAACACATACCACATATAGAATGAAAACTAATAATATTATACATGCAAGGTGTTTAATTAAAAGAAGAAATTAAACGATATCCCAAAAGATACTTTCAAAAGGTTCAGTAATATCAACAATCTTATCCTTATTGTTGGTCATTGGTGGATCATCAACAATATTCAATTGATAATTAACAAAGTTTGTTTCTGCCTCCATTACTTTGTTCTTTTGAGACTCCTGGAATAAATTAGCCAGATGTCTAGGCGTACGACAGGTACGCGACCAATGCCCATTCATCCCACACCTAAAACAAACATCTGGTTTGTTCTTTTTCTGTGTTGCATTTTCTTTATTTTTATCCGACTCAGACACTTGCTACTTCTGGTGACCTGAATTGTCGCGGTTCTGGAATTTGTTGTTACGATAGCCTCGTTTATTCTTTCTTCCCCAAGGCTTCTTATTATATGACCATCTCTTTGTTAGGTTTGTAATATTCATGAACGCAATCAAATTGCATAAATAAGTGGAAACGTTGAAAATCAGAGTTTTAAAAATTTTACAAACCATATACCCGATCACCCTTTATGCACAATTATTAATTAAACGAAAAGATATGAATAACAAGAATCATACCCTTGAAGATTCGAGCTTCCTCAGGTACGAGTTCACCTCCAAATCCATTCGCGTCCAACTTGAATCCACCGGGTTTGGTTCTTTCCTTTGATCAACGTTAGCCACCCAAGTGTTTGGCCACTAGAGGTGATCCACCAAGAAAGAACAAAAATTCAAGAAGATGAGTGTTTGGCTAAACCCTAGTTTTCTATCTCTATAGAAAAAGGCGTACTCTCCCAACTATTGGAATTACGTATTCACGTGTTGTGAAAGTGTCAACACCTTCACCCATAATAAGACTCCTCTTATTTATAGATGTGGGCAACCCTCCTTAATAATTAAGAAATTGAGTTTTATTTAATTAATTAAATTCTTTTAATTAATTAAGCTCCCTAATTTTATTAGGGATAATTAATTAAACTTTTAATTAATTAGCCTCCTAATCTTATTACGAATAAATGAGAGTACTTTTATTAATTAATTCCCAAACTCCTTTAGGAATTAAATAATAGTAATAGTAATAATAATAATAAGACTCCTCTTATTAATTTATAACACGTTATCAGTACGAAACTCTAACCAACTGAGACGGTAAAATTAAATTCTTGCAATTTATTATTATATTACCGAGTTGGCTATACCACCAATAATATAATTTTATTCTTATAATTAGCATTAAATTTTGTTATTTACATTGGTACCATCTATCCTTGTTAATCTTACAAGACTTAGTGGGAACCTTTTCATTTAATATTATGTCGAATATCCTCATCGATTGTGAATTTCACCGACTCGTTCCATCATTTATTATTTTGCATTTAATATTCTCGTGAATATCCTCATCAATTAATTTCACCCGACTGGTTCCATTATTTATTATTCCGTATTTATTATTCTCATTGGAAATAACCTTTTTGCATGCGCTATTGATTACATCGCATGCACGGTGAAATTCTTTTGTTATTCCATTATTTATTATTCGTTGAATAACTCGCCACGCGACTCACCGTATGCATGGTGAAATTCTTATGTTATTCCATTATTTATTATTCTGTTGGAATAATCTGTCTATGCGAACTACCGCATACCGGGTGAAGATCCATTTGCATTATGCTAATAACATAAATATAAGAATATTTCTATTTGCATTTTATCACCACTTGAGATCGTGACGTAGTTTATTTTTCATATTTCATACATGCAATTATTTATTGTTTTAATAAATAATAAAATTGTGTTTTAACCCAGAATAGATGGCAAACTTGACAAAAATAGATTTTTCTATTTTGAAAATTTCTCGAGACAACTATTTGGCTTGGGCACTTTGATGCGAAATCGTACCTTAGTGCAAATGAGTTAGAAAAGACCATCAATCAGAAATACAAATACTTGACACAAAATGCAAAAGCCATAATCTTTCTTCGTCACCATATCGATGAAGGATTAAAGATCGAGTATTTAACAGCTTAAAGATCCTTTTGTCTTTATGGACACCATCAAGGAAAGATTTGACCACCAAAATTGGTTGTTCTCCCTAATGCCAAATTTGAGTGGCTTAATTTAAGGCTACAAGATTAAAAATCAATTACTGAAATATACTTCCAATGTTTATAGAATAACCTCTACGTTGGCTTTGTGCGAGATCCAGTTTACGAATCCCAAATGTTAGAGAAAACGCCTCAACTTTTCATCCCACCAACATGATTCTCATCACAACAATATGAGGCAGTAAGTTCACAAAATTCAATGACTTGTCATTTCATCCTCCTTGTTGCGAGAAAAGAATAATGAATTGTTGTTGAAAAATCATCAAGTACGCTACCAACAAATGCTACCCCATTGCCAGATATTAACAGCACGTCATTCCAGCAAAATAAACGTGACAAGAGTGAAAGTAGTATGCACACAAGCCAATCATATTTGATGATAAAGCATATACTTTGTAACAATCTTATTCATTTATTAATAAAGAGTATTAATTTATTAAAGGCTTTTAAATTATCTACATGATGCTGTTTTATAATATGTGATAAACCCGTAGTTTTAAGCAATGCTTTTAGAATAATTATGATGATCATTCTAATGAGATCTAAATTCTTAGAAAGCTTAAAACTAAAATAGTTCCCGATCGTTGGATTACTAAATTGGGGATTAGTGAATTCGAATAGATTGAGTACATACGTTGTTGCTTCATTGGATGAGGATGATTGATCTCATGATCATTTGTGTGGAGACACTAAAGCAAGTATGTAGGTGCTTATTAGAGAATAAGTTCAATCGAACGTTGCTCGCTGAGGAATACCTAATGGAGTTTTACTTGCTGTCAATAGAATTCCTTTAGTGATAGTAGTCAAGTGATCCTCGGACTTGAGATCATCATAGTATCTTGTGTATAATGTGTAAGACCCCAAATTTTTTAAATAAAAGGAATTTTCTTTATTTATTATTTTGAAATAAGAAGGGTTGATTTGATTAATGTGGATAGTTAAGGGTTAAATACGCAAAATATTTCAAAATAAGCAAGTGGTTATAAAATATTCATTATCAATATATTAGTTTGGTGTCGTGGATGGAATATTATCGTGCTGTGAAATATTCGCATATATAATGCCGCTACAATGACCATGTGTGTGGGCCCCATAACTGAAAGCGATTGGATGAAGAAAGCAGCATAATATAAGTTGTTTTTAAAATAACTACCAGAAGGTTATTTACCGTTAATACTATTGGAATACCCGATGGTTAAAACATAGTAATACGCTTGTTGCACAAGAAGATACGGTATTGCACCAATTATTAAAGTACTACTTCAATAATGGTTACGAATTACCGCTCAAATATTTTATTTTATCGAGTTAATAATTGTTTGCGTTGATATTTTTATATTGTTGTTGTTTCAATAATTGTCATTACACAAGATTTTTTCATTATCGAGCAATAATTCATATTATCCTCAATAATATTATTAGATAACATTATTAGCAATGTCTAGAAAGTTCTACTCAAGGAGAGGTTTGGTCACCCAATTACGCCACCAAGTAGGGAGAAATTCTTATTGGAAAGCCCTCTTCCCTAACCGCCTCGATTGTCAATATTGTGATTACAGATTATTATTTGTGAATAATTAATTATTGATTTATATGATGAGGAAAATATTGATTTTATGTGGATATAGATGGAGAAAAAGTTTAATGTGACAATTGTTGAAAATTAAAATTTTATCTTTTTCTCGATAAAATAATTATTTAAATATATTATTATATTTTAATAATAATATAATAATGGTGATATTTTTACAACGTAATGTGGGATATATGAGTATACTGAGGAGGAAGAGTATTTTGTTGCAATAAATGTTTAAAAACATGTTAAACATGCTCATGCGGACCCCATTTATCGACCGAAATTTGATTATAGCACAGTAAAATCACCCGTTTGTGGATTTCGGCCAATTTCTATTTAGAATTTGGAAAAACTTTCTTCTCGCAAAGTTGTAGAATTGAAATTCCTATAAAACTCATGCGAGATTCAAATTTTCTGATGAAAGGGCTATTTATTATGAATTATTGAAGTTCTGAAGCTCCGAAATAATTAATTTTTGAAGTTTTAAATATTTTTAATAAGAAAAACGTTTTTTTTGAGTTAGGCAAGGTGAGTCACTCTTGGTGGCTGATGGTTTGAATCAGATTTTGGGTGCGTAGGAATTTAATAATTATATATTAATATTTTATTAAATTTTCTGCTTTGGTGTTCTAAGCAATTTCCTATAAATAGGGTGCTTAGGTTAGAATTGAAAATCACACCAAAAACTGAAGTTTTCTCTCTCTATATTATCGAGCGTATTCTTGTGAGTATTTTGAGTATACTTTGAGTATTGCTAGACGGTGCAAGTTCCTTCAAAGACTATACCCTAGATTCTAGCTAAGTATTGATCTTTCGAGGTAAGGGATGTTATTTTCTTCTCAAATGATATTATATCTTCAATATCATTATCTTTGAAATGTTGATCTGAAGTTTTTATCAAATTTGGAACTTTTTTTCATGTGGGGTTACTTATTCATGAGTTACTATTCATGAGTTACTATTCACGATTACTATTTATGAGTTACTATTCACGAGTTACTATTCACGAAGTACTATTCATGAAAGCGTGAAGATGTTTTTGTGAATTTCTATCTTTTGTGTGTGAATTTACTTATTCACGATATCTGACTTTATTCACGATATCTGACTTATTCACGATACCGGTCTTATTCAATAGAAAAATAAAATTTCTTCTTTTCGTCTCAAAACATCTATTCGGATACTAACTCGATTGTATCCATGTTTTTGATCATTCTTGAATTTTACACCACTATGATTATTTTTGAGGTATTTTTGACGTGGATAAAACCAAGTACGAATCCTTAATCCTTAATCCTTGTCATTTTGTTTCACCGGATTCGCTTCTTTAAAAAAATATTTTTCATCATCCTCGGTCTTAAATGATGATATTATGGAATATCTTTGGCTCAGTAGGTGTGCAGATGAATGATTTCTTAAGAATATCTTTGGCTCAGAGTGCAGAAGATGAATGATTTCTGAAGAATATCTTTGGCCGTGTAGTGCAAAGATGAAATGTGTGTTTAAATGAACATGACCCGGTGATGAATATCTTTGGCTGTAGTCAAAGATGAATATTTGATTCCGGATGTATATTGATTGATGTTACAGGATAAAAGATAGACGATGAACTTTTAAATTCATACATAGAAGATAGTAGTTTGCATTCTCTACTTAACTCTTCTAATGAATTATTATTTCATTGCGAATATTGATTTAAAATTTGTTGTCTATTGTATTCTATTAGATTTTTCCTCGTTGAAGACTAACGATAATTTGTTGTATATTATCTTAGTCATAATATTCTTCTTCGAGCTAGTTGAGCTCACCCTTTCCTTTTGTTCCATTTTTCTCGTGGAGGCGCGAGAATATAAATATGAGTCGAGAATGCATGGAATGAAGGTTTTAGAAAGGATTGTTTAGTAGTCCTCACCATTTTGTAAAATAATGTATCAATAAATGTGATGAGAATTTATTTGAGTATAGATATTATCTGAAGATAATATTTGTATTCAAACTCACGCAGATTTCTTGTTGTAATAATAAAGTTGTAGTTGTTTACATGCCATGTATCGACAACTCGTAATAGGTGATGTATACCTATTTTGGGGGCGCACATAATGAGTTATACTTTGACTTATTCCTTAAGACCCTTAGGGTATATCAAAGGTATGCTTGGGTATAATAAGTTGTACATGGAGATAATGTATGATCAACAAAGAATCTACCACTTCTAGTAAAAAGAAGAGAAAATGTCCTATGTGATTCGATAAATGACAACCCAATAGTCCTTGGCAATGGCGTAATGAAATTAGAAAGGAGTTTCTAATTTGCATTATTTGAGTTATGCATTTAAGGATCGAAATACATATAATTAAATAAAATAATACTTGACAAGAATTCCCCGTCTTATATTTAATTGGGACATTATATGGTGGAAGGATTGAATTGTACGGTAACTATTTATTCAAAGGTTCTTTTATGATTAATGTTAAAATCTATATTATCAGGAAAGTCGTTGATCGCTAGGGAGGCTTATCCCTATTGTAGAATAAATATTATTTATTTAAATAAATTACTAGTTTAATTTATTTATTTAAATAAAATTAGAATTGTTCTAATTGATTTATTCACAATCGGTTTAATATGGAGAACCTATAGGGTCACACCATAAAAGGAAGAATAATTATTTAAGAAGTTAATGGCATAATCGTAATAATAAGTTAAGTATATTTAATTTAATCTATGGTGATAGAATAAATTAAATAGCTTAATATTTATTATTTAATTCGGTCTGATCAAATAGCATCTAATATGCTTCGCAGTGATAGTGATTTAGACATTGTAAAATTATGTAAATGAATTTGTAATTAACAACATTTTAGCATACATTCTTTTATTAATTACCAAAATAAATTAGGACTTGTTTTAAATTGGTATCTCCCACTATTTTCTTCAAACTATATTACCCTCAATATATATAGTTCGGCAAAATATAATTAAAGATTTGCTAGTGAGAATAATGATCCCATTTCAAATGTATATAGCCTTGTGGTAACACAACAAACTATATATAAATAAATAGGTAGACAACTCTTGTCAATTACATTAACTATGCAAATCCTTGTATTTTGCCTCTTAGATTATTTTGATCAAGTGGTGGCACATCCGAATCAAAATTATCCAAGTTAAGTCCAACCTAGCACTCCATATATTCAAAAAAAAAAAATATTGTCCTTGTGGTGACACAACAAAATAATATTGTTCAATTTTCTTTATAAGCATCAAATGTGATAAATTAACATCTTAAATACTTAATACTTGCCTTGTGGTGACACAACAAACTCATATTAAATATTTAATACTCTATTAATTTTATCATGCTAGAAGGTGACGTTCGATATTCTAAATATCTTTGAACGCTTTAGGACTTAATATAAAAAATTTGAGGGTTTGTTATTAATTTGTTTCATCTTGTTTAGCGCAGTATGCATACATATATATATAAAATACGCCGTCATATTAATTAACATGCGAAGCATGTTTGCATAATATATAATATATATAGTATAAGCATACACATATAGAATACTATATTCTACCCGGATTGATTATGGACTTTTATTTTAGTTTGGTTCACTTTAGAGCCACCAAGTGAACCAAAAGGTCAAACCTTAGGGTGCAAGAATTAATATTTAAATATAACTATTACATTTAAACACGGCTCCATTACAAACGGGTCTTCTAGCTCCTCGCACCTTGATCTCCAATTCTTCAAAATTAATTCTAACTATTCCTATTATAAAACTATTTAAAATAAATAGAAACCTTGATCGTTAGATCGAGGGAAGTACATGTAGAGGAAGATAGAATTTATATTAAGAAAAAATTAGAGAAGACGAGGTACGCAGACCCCATTTAATAAAATCCATACATTCATGCATCCAACTAAAATAAAATCCAATCACATTGGTCAATAGTCCATAATCAATTCCATTTATTATCATACACATCACCATATGCATTAATAAATAGCATTCATCTCATGAATAATAAACATTCAATATATATATTGATATCATTTAATGGGCAAATTTAGTTAGTATAAAATCTAATTTTGAATCAAAATAAACTCTTTTATTTTAATCAAAATTTAAATCAAAATAAAACTCTTTTATTATAATTTATCCTATTTTGAATAAAATAAACTATTTTATTTTAATCAAAATTTTTGATCAAAATAAACTCCTTTATTTTAATTAATTATGGAATCCAATTCCAAGTTAAAAAAAACTTTTATTAAAGGAAACGCGATTTCTCTTTCCTATTCACAAATAAACTCCTTTATTTTGAATAATATGAAATCTTATTCCATATCTAAATAAACCCTTTTATTTAAGGAAATATGGATTCACTTTCCTATTCGCAAATAAGCTCCTTTATTTTGAATAATATGAAATCTTATTTCATATCTAAATTGTGAGACCCAAGATTTTATCAATAAAGATTTAAATTTTGTCGAAATAATTTTTTAATATTATGGTATGAATTTGAGATAATATTATAGTTGTGGGTAGTATTTATAAATTTTGCAAAGTATGCAAGTGGTTATATTATATTCGATTGGTGGGGAATATTCGATTTAGCGGGGAATATTAAATACAACTACTCAATCATTGGTGGACCCATAATGTAATTATTGTCCGATTGAAAAACGACAAAAATATTTTATTGAAATAACGGCGGAAGTTTTACCGTTGATCTTTGTTGAACTACTCGGTAGTAAAAAAGTGACGATGTAATACGTGTGGTTGCATAAGAAGACACCAGTATTGATTATCGATGCTTATGTGAGAAGTCACTCGGTTTGATTCCATTATTGTCGATTAATAATATGAATTATTATAGCGATAATGACGTTTTTGTTTTATTCGTATTATTAACGTAATAAAAGCGAAACATCTTTTATATAAAATGAATACTTTATTAAAGTTATTCTATAAATAGAATATATTATATTTTATTATGCATAGTGTTGCGTAGTGTTTTTGCGTAGTGTTGCATAGTGTTTTGCATAGTAAAATGTTTTTATATAAATAGAATATATGATATTTTATTTAAAAGATTTTGCTTTAAATATGGACCGCCGATTAAAAGTAAATCAATCTGACCGCTTCATGGATTAATTACTATGCATTCTATTTTCCTATAAATAGAAGCTCATTCCTTCATTATTTTCTTACGAATTCAACGAAACTCAGAGAGAGAAATTATATGAGAAGTATAGAGAGAAAAATCTATAGAGAGAAAGAAGAAGAAGTATTACGGTACTTCACTACTTTGATATCCAATTGTCTTTTACTTAGAATGGGTATTATTTGTTGTACCGTAAGTGGTGTTATTCTTTCTTATTCGTGAAGAGAACTTACATTATTCCATTCATTATTATTACATTGGAATAACTTTTGTAAAAGTGGTATACCCTATACATAACTTTGTGATCACGCCAGATACCCTATACTTGGTGAAATCCTTATATTATTCCATTCTTATTTATTCATTGGAATAACTTGTATCTGCTAATCCCCTATACTTGGTGATCTTCTTCATTATTCCATTCTTTATTATTACATTGGAATATCCATGCGTGTGTTTTTACACCTACACTGTTCCATTGTTTATTATTCCGCATTTATTATTACATTGGAATATCCATGCATGTGTTTTTACACCTACGGTTCCATTGTTTATTATTCAAATTTATTATTACATTTGGATCATCCTGCTTGTGTGATTTCACCGACACGGTTCCGATTATTATTATTCTATTGGAATAACTTTGTCATCTGCAATCTGCATGCATGGTGATTTCTTTTGTTATTCCATTCTTTATTATACCTAGTTGGTTAAAACTTTGACTTTATACTCCATGAAATTAGTAGAATATCTTTGATATTTGCGTTTCATCCAAAGATATCTTTTCATGGAAATATTCTTCCGATTATTCTTGAATTTTACTCTACAAAAGCAAAGATCATGTTGACAATTTGGGCGTTAATAATTCCCGGATTAAATAATTCTTGAACTTGTTTTATTGAATTATTATGTCATTGTCATCATCCTCATGATATATTATGTTATCTTTGGGCTTACGTGTATAGATGAACTTAGTATGATTATGACCGAGGATCATTCGGTATAATCATGGCTTGTTATAAATGATGTGATAAAAGTCCTCGAATGGCACGTAATGCGATGATGGATAGTTTTGGTATGATTATGACCGGGGTGATTCGGTATAGTCGCTGACCATTGATAATTTGATGAAAATCCTTGGCCGTGTAGTACGGGGATGATTAGATATTGTGGTTTATTCATTAAACCGAGTCTTAATGATAAAATTTATGAAAACCTTTTAAAACCTAAAAGATAGTAGACTTTTATTTTCTACTTGACTCTTTTAATGGATTGCACATTCATCATGCAGCTTAAACCGTTGTCTATTGTATTTTATCGGTTTAACAATGTTGAAGGCTAATGATAATTTATTACGCATTATCTTAGTCATAATATTTCTTCTTGGGCTAGTTGAGCTCACCCTTTCTTTCACCGTTTCTTCGTGAAATGAGAATATAAAATTTGACGACAGTCGGGGAAAAGAGTGATGGTCCCAAGATAGCATTAGTAGTCCTCACTATTACATTAAATAAATAAGACAATAAATGTAATGAGGACTCTCTTTGAGTATGGATATTGTCTAAATGACAATATTCTATTAGAACTCTCGGTTTATGATTGTCGTATGTTACCTGACGTATGTATAATTAAGTTTGTATTTGAATTTATGTACCATGTAAAGTGGCGACCCAAGATGGGTGGCGTATATACCTAATTTTGGGGCGTCACGGTTGGTATCGAGCCATAAGTGTGAAGAGCCCTTTGAGCCTCTCATTTGGTGACTTCCTCGTTGATGGGGAATGCACCGGCTTTGATCTCTCGTAGGGGACGCCGTCTTTCTATGGCAAGTGACAGTACCAATGTGAGGTGTCTTTGACCAAGTTGGTGTCCAGAGTCACATTGGTATCGAGCTAGGGATATGATCCTCGGCTAAGATGCTTGAGATAAGAACTAGGAGGGAGAGACGGGAATTCCTTCGCTAAGATGATGACTACCTAAATTTATTTGGTATTTAATTGGTCGGTCGAGTATAGGGATAATATGTGATATGTTAATTAACCCTTGTTTTGTGACGGTGTTTGAGAATGGCATCCGAAAATCTTTGAGATAAGCAATGAAGCACATGAGAGTGTTGATTCAAATTTCAAACAAAAGTAACGACCAACAACACGATAATAATTATCTTTGGGTGGCAACTACCGCCGAATAATGATAACCATCGTGGGGAAATTATCATGCTAAGAATGGTAACCACTTGATTGGTAATCATGGCAAAGATAATAGATGTGGAAATTGCAAGAAGAGAAGGTCATTTAGCTCAATTTTGTTGTGCACCAAAGTCAAGTCTAGCTGGGACGGTGGCACCAAAGGTGGATATGGACAAAACAAAGTCGTTGGTTTTAGGAAGTGCATTTTTCATGACTTCTCAAAAAGCGAGTAAACCGAACGAAGTTAGCACGGGTTAGTTAATTATAAATTCATGAAAGTCTATACCTTATAAGATCTGGGTTCTACACATTATTTTATCTCTCTTTATGTTCAACGTTTAAATTTGACTCCGGAGAAGTTAGACTTTGACTTATTGGTTGAAACTTCGTTAGTAGGAGCCTTCGTTACCGCTACTATTTTTAAATCTTGTTTGATTCAAATAAACACTTTCACGTTACCTGTCGATCTTATTTTTTTAAAAATACTGGCCTTTGATGTGATTTTAGGAATCAATTGGTTAACTAATCATCATGCTTTTAAATGTAGGTTGTTAGCTTTTATATTCATAACCAACTTTGTTGTGCGAATTCAAGTAACCAAACCATTAAAGTCAATCATTGTTATATCGAAGCCATAAGTAAAGATCCTCTGAACCTTTCGTTGTTGACTTCCTTGTGTGGAATGCACCGAGGCGGACTTTCTCTAGGCGACATCATGAAAAGAAGATGGCGAGTTGATAGGCATCATTATGAGGTGCTATCTAGGTTAAAGGATGAAGTCACACTGGTATCAATGTGACGTATTATCCAAGTTTTGGATGAGAGTCACAGGTCTTGAATGATATTTCTATCATTAATAAATTTCTTGATGTATTCTTGAAGACTTTCTAGCCTACCCTAGAGCGTGAAATCGAATTTTGTATTGATTCCAAAGATCAAAAAACCATTTCTTAAACCCTCGAATATTTCTTCAATTAAAAGGATCATCATTACGTGGATTATGATGAAAGTCATAATAAAAGCATTGGACTAATGAAAATCATGGGTATACGTGGTATTAGTAAGTGTTATAATGAGTTATGTTGGTTATTATGAGAAAACATGAAAGTTTCTTAGAAATCACAAAGAGTTAAAAATCAGATTTTGTGAAAAACGTAACATGAAATTCAATTGACCATATCTCCTAATATATTTTGAATTTTTCAAGGTGTGGTCAAGTTCTAGAGTTAGATCTATGAGTTTTGTAGCATCTCCAAGTGGAATCACTGGAAAAGGTGTTGTAGATTTACGTGTGGACTGATTTTAATAAAGAATGAAAAAAGCTGGAAATTTCAAAAAAGCTACTAATTTTATTTTTAAAAGGGCATTTTCGGCCACTTAAATTATGAGAAAAATTCTAGCCTTTTGGGAAATGAAAGTATATGGTATAAAGGTAACTCCTGTCCAAAATGAGCTTATTCGACTTAAAATGAGCAAGTTATGACCATTTCAATATTTAGGTTTTTCCGACTAAAAAGCGATATAACCGAGAGTTCTACAACTCAGATGACCATGAAATTTAAATCTGAGGCTCACATTAACATGTGTAAGGTCCTGCCAAGATTTGAGAATTTTGGAGTTAAACTTGAGGTAGCTAATTTCTTAAGGAATTAATTAGAAATTGATTTTTGAAAAATAGTAAATGAATTTTAAAAATTCGAGAAAAATATATTTTCATTATGAGACTATATTATGCTAAATCCCAAAAAGAAATATTTTTGGGACTGATTTGGTATTTTCATGAAAATAGTTTAGTTCTGAACATATGAGTTAAATATGTTATGTGAAGTAACAAAGTTGAAAATAGGATTTTATGGCTAGAGAATCCTATATAGAGTATATGCATATTTTTTGATGAGGATTTGATCATTGGTGATGATATCTTATGAGTATGGCATTTTGAATGATTAAATGCATAATATGGTAAAGCGTAAAAATTGAAATAAATTGTTTATAAATTTAAGAAGTGATTAAAATATTGTTATAATATTAATGATATTAGATTATAAGATTATTAAGTGATTGATAACATGGGGATATTCTTGAATCTGGATAAATTATATTATAAATGTTTAATATTTATCCTTTATCTCATTTGATTGATTCTTTATATCATTGACATGATCCTCATGCTCATATTATGTTGAAAGTCATCCGCGGCTCACGTGCATAGATGGACTTGGTATGATTATGACCGAGGGGATTGTTGGTATAATCATAACCGTAATTGAAAACACGATTATCTTTGGTAGTTGTATGGATAATTTGTGGTCGTGATACTAATGAATACCACGATTATCTTTGGTAGTAGTGCATGGATAATTTGTGGTCGTGATACTAATGAATACATTATCTTTGGTACGTAGTGCATGGATAATTTGTGGTCGTGATACTAATGAATACACGATTATCTTTGGTAGTAGTGCATGGATAATTTGTGGTCGTTAATACTTAATGAATACACGATTATCTTTGGCAGTAGTGTGCATGGATAATTTGTGGTCGTGATATTAATGAATACACGATTATCTTTGGTAGTAGTGCATGGATAATTAATTAGTCGTGATACTAATGAATATCCTTGGCACGTAGGCGCGGGGATGATTCGATGATATGGATTAATTATTGAGCTGAGTCTCGTGATGAAATATTAATTCATGGATGTGGTAAAAAGTCATCTTTGGTAGTAGTGCATTGATAGACTTGGTATGATTATGACCATGGATTATTAGGTATAATCATGATAGTAAACACGAATATATCCTTGGCCATGAAGCTGCATGGATAATTCGTGGTTGTGATACTATTAAAATTGCGTCTCAAAGATTATTGGTTTTACATTTGTATATCTTTAGCTTTGTGATGCGAAAGATGAATTGTTAATGAATATCTTTGGCGGATTGCGAAGATGAATTTAATATTTTAACGATAAAGGTATTCAAGGTATCCTCACCTCTTATCATACCAGTGCGTATCCTAATTTCGAGGGCGAAATTCCATAAGGAGGGAGATTGTGAGAACCAGTTTTATCAATAAAGATTTAAATTTTGTCGAAATAATTTTTAATATTATGGTGTGAATTTGAGATAATATTATAGTTGTGGGTAGTATTTATAAATTTTGCAAAGTATGCAGTGGTTATATTATATTCGATTGGTGGGGAATATTCGATTTAGCGGGAATATTAAATGCAATGACTCAATCATTGGTGGACCCTAATGAATTAATTATTGTCGGATTGAGAAAACGACAAAAATATTTTATTGAAATAACGGCGGAAGTTTTCTGGTTGATCTTGTTGAACTACTTTCAGTAGTAAAAAATGCGATGTCGTGTGGTTGCGTAATAGCACAAGGTATTGATTATTGATGCTTATGTGAGAAGTCACTCGGTTTGATTCCATTATTGTCGATTAATAATATGAATTATTATAGCGATAATGACGTTTTTGTTTTATTCATTATTATTAACGTAATAAAAGCGAAACATCTTTTATATAAAATGAATACTTTATTAAAGTTATTACTATAAATAGAATATATTATATTTTATTATGCATAGTGTTGCATAGTGTTTTGCATAGTGTTGCATAGTGTTTGCATAGTAAAATATTTTTATATAAATAGAATATATGATATTTTATTTAAAGATTTTTCTTTAAATATGGACCGTCGATTAAAATAAATCAATCTGACCGTTCATGGATTAATTACTATGCATTCTATTTTCCTATAAATAGAAGCTCATTCCTTCATTATTTTCTTACGAATTCACCGAAACTCTAGAGAGAAATTATAGAGAGAAGCTATAGAGAAAAATCTATAGAGAGAAAGAAGAAGAGTATACGGTACTTCACTACTTTGATATCCGATTCTTTTTACGGTAATGGGTATTATTTGTTATACCCGTAAGTGGTGTTATTCTTTCTTATTAAGTGAAGAGAACTTCATTATTCCATTCATTATTATTCTGTTGAATAACTTTGTAAAAGTGGTATAACTATATACATAACTTTGTATCAGTGGCATACCTATACTTGGTGAAATCCTTATATTATTCCATTCTTATTTATTACATTGGAATAACTTTTTTTTGTATATGTGGCGCCCCCAAAATTAGGTATCGTCACCCATCTTGAGTCGCCACTTACATGGTACATAAATTCAAATACAACTTACTAATATAAGCGTAGTGTATGCAATCGACATAAACTATGAGTTTGAATACAAATATTGTCTACTAGATATTATCTGAACTCAAAAGGAGTCCTCATTACAACTATTATCACACTATTTCACGAATAGTGAGGACTATTAATGCTATCCTCTGGACCATTACTTACGTTCCCAGAGCTAAATCCCGACTATGTTCTCATTTCACGAAGAAAACGGTGAAAGAGAAAGGGTGAGCTCAACTAGCCCAAAGAAGAAATATTATGACTAAGATAATGCGAAATAAATTATCATTAGCCTTCACAATGTGTTAAGCGATAAAATACAATAGACAACCCAGGTTTAAGCTGCGGTGGAATAAGCAATCCATTAAAAGAGTCAAGTAGAGAATAAAGTCTACTATCTTTTAGGTTTTAAAAGGTTTTCATCAATTTTTATCACGAGACTCGACAATAAATAAACCACCACATCTAATCATCCACAGCCCTGCGGTCAAGGATTTTCATCAAATTATCAATGGTCATGACTATACCGAATCACCCCCGGTCATAATCATACCAAAAAATTATCCATCAACGCATTACAATACCCTTGAGGACTTTGTCACATCATTTATATCAAGTCGTGATTATACCGAATGATCCTCAGTCATAATCATACTAAGTTCATCTATGCACGTAAGCGAAAGATAACATAATATAACATGAGGATGATGACAATTACATAATAATTCAATAAAACAAGTTCAAGAATTATTTAATCCATGAATTATTAACGTCCAAATTATCAACATGATCTTTTTTTAAGAGAGTAAAATTCAAGAATGATCGGAAGAATATTTCCATGAAAAAATCTTTGGATGAAACACAAATATCGAGGATATTCTACTAATTTCATGGAGTATAGAAGTCAAAGTTTTAACCAATTGGGTATAATAAAGAATGGAATAACAAAAGAAATCACCATGCATGCGATTGCCCGCGCCATAGGCAGTTATTCAACATAATAATAATAACGGAACGGTCGGTGAAATTCACTGCCAAGCGGGATGTTCAACGAGAATAATAAAGATGGAACCGGATCCGGTGTAAAACACACGAGATAGGATATTCCAATGAGAATAATAAAGAAGCGGAACCCGGTCCTGTAAAACACACGAGCGAGGATGTTCCAACGAGAATAATAAAAGATGGAACCGGTCCTTGTAAAACACATGCGAGCGGGATGTTCCAATGAATAATAGAAGAATGTCACCAAGTATAGGGTAAACCAGCGTATCTGAGTTATTCCAACGAAATAATAAGCGATGGAATAACATAAGGATTTCACCAAGTATAGGGTATCTGGCGTATCACGGGTTATGTATAGGGTATGCCACTTTTACAAAGTTATTCCAATGAATAATAATAATGTGAATGGAATAACGAAGTTCTCTTCAGAAAGAAAGAATAACACCCTCTACCGTAAAAAACCTGAATATAGAAGTAGTGAAGTAGCGAATACTCTTCTTCTTTCTATAACTTTCTCTATATAACTTCTCTCATAATTTCTCTCTCTAGAGTTTCAATGAATTAAGTAAGAAAATAATGAAGGAATGAGCTTATTTATAGAAAAATGGAATGCATAGTAATTAATCCATGAACGGTCCAGTTGATTTACTTTAATCTGACGGTCCATATTTAAAGAAAAATCTTTTAAATAAAATATAATATATTCTATTTATATAAAACATTTTACTATGCAAACACTATGCAATACTATGCAAAACACTTATGCAAAATACTATGCAACACTATATCATAATAAAATATAATATATTCTATTTATAGAATAACTTTAATAAAGTATTCTATTTTATATAAAAGATGTTTACATTTTTATTACGTTAATAATCTGAATAAAACAAAAGCGTCATTATCGCTATATATAATTCATATTATTAATTGACAATAATGGAATCAAACCGAGTGACTTCTCACATAGGCATCAATAATAATCAATGCAGGTGCTTTCTATGCGACCACACGTATTCTTCGTACTTTTACTACCTAGTAGTTCAACGATATCAACGGTAAAACTTCCGCCAATATTTTAATAAAATATTTTTGTCGTTTTCAATCAAATGAATAATTACATTGTGGGGTCCACTGATGATTGGTAGTTATTGCGAATATTCCTCGCTAAACCGAATATTCCCCACCAATCGAATATAATATAACCACTTGCATACTTTTGCAAAATTTATAAATACTACCCACAACTATAATATTATCTCAAATTCACACCATAATATTAAAAAATTATTTCAACCAAATTTAAATCTTTATTAATAAAATCTGGGTCTCACAATCTCCCTCCTTATGGAATTTAAGCCCTCGAAATTAGGGTGCGTGCACAGTATGATAAAGAGATGAGGATACCTTGAATACCTTTATCGTTTAAAAATATTAAATTCATCTTTGAAATCTGCCAAAGCTATTCATTAACAATTCATCTTTGCACTACTAAGGTAAAGATATACAAATCAGTAAAACCAATAATGCTAAGACGACTTAATAGTATCACGACCACGAATTATCCATGCACCTAATTGGCCAAGGATATTCGTGTTTTTTCAATCTGATTATGATTATACCGACCTAACAATCCACATTAAGTCAAATCATACCAAGTCCATCTATGCTACGTAAGCCCACGATTGACTTTGAGCGCATCCATGAATTAATATTTCATTCTTTGAGACTCACCTCAATAATTAATCCACATCATCGAATCATCCCCACTTTCTGGTGAGGATATTCATTAGTATCAAGACCACAAATTATCCATTACACTACTGGCCAAAGATAATTGTGTTTTCAATTACTGATTATGATTATGCCAGAATAATCCGTGGTCATAATCATACCAAGTCCATCTATGCACTACAGAGCCACAAATGACTTTCAACATAATATAAACGTGAGGATAATGATATAAAGAATCAATCAAATGAGATAAAGAATAAATATTAAACATTTATAATATAATTTATCCGAGATTCAAGAATATCCCCATGTTATCAATCACTTAATAATCTCATAATCTAATATCATTAATATTATAACAATATTTTAATCACTTCTTAAATTTATAAACAATTTATCTTAATTGTTTACGCTTTTACCATATAATGCATTTAATCATTCAAAATGTCATACTCATAAAATATCATCACCAATTATCAAATCCTCATCAAAAAATATGCATATACTCATATAGGATTCTCTAGCCATAAAATCCTATTTTCAACTTTGTTACTTCACATAACATATTTAACTCATATGTTAAGTAACTAAACTATTTTCATGAAAATACCAAATCACCCCCAAAAATATTTCTTTTCTGGGATTTAGCATAATATAGTCCCATAATGAAAATATATTTTCTCGAATTTTTAAAATTCATTTACTATTTTTCAAAATCAATTTCTAATTAATTCCTTAAGAAATTAGCTACCTCAAGGTTAACTCCAAAATTCCCAAATCTTGACAGGACCTTACACATGTTAACGTGAGCTTCAGTTTAAATTTCATGGTCATCGGAGTTATAGAACTCTCCGGGTTATAGCGCGTTTTTAATGGAAAAAACCTAAATATTGAAATAGTCATAACTTGCTCATTTTAAGTCGAAATGAGCTCATTTTGGACAGGAGATACTTTATACCATATACTTTCATTTCCCAAAAGGCCAGAATTTTTCTCATAATTTAAGTGGCCGAAACAGCCTCTCTAAAATCATGGCGGAAGCTTTTTCTTGTTTTTGCAGCTTTGCACTCCTTTGCTAAAATCAGTCCACAAAAATCTACAACACCTTTTCCAGTAATTCCACTTGGATTAGTTAGGTAACTCATAGATCTAACTCTAGGACTTGACCACGCTCAAAAATTCAAAATATAATAGGAGATATGGTCAATTGAATTTCATATTCGTTTTTCACCAAAATCGATTTTCAACTCTTTGTGATTTCTAAGAAACTTTCATGTTTTCACATAATAACCAACATAACTCATCATAACACTTACTAATACTTCATATACCCATGATTTTCATTATTCCAATGCTTTTATTATGATTTTCATCATAATCCTCGTAAATGCATCCTTTTAGTTGAAGAAATATTTGAGGGTTTAAGAAATGGGTTTTTGTATTGGGAATTGATACAAAATTCGATTTCACGCTCTAGGGTAGGCTAGGAAATCTTCAAAATCGTCAAGAAATTTATTAATGATAGAAATATCATTCAAAACTCATTACTCTCATCCAAGACTTGGATAATGCGTCACATTGATACCAACCTGTGACTTCATCCCTTAACCTAGATAACCTCCTCACAATGATACCTATAAACTTGCCATCTTCATTCATGGCGTCGCCTCACGAAAGTCCGGCTTTGGTGCATTCCACAAGGAAGTCAACAACGAAAGGATCGGGCTCTTTACTTATGGCTTGATATACTTGATGATTAACTTTAGGATTTGGTTACTTTGAATTAGTATAACGCAGGTTGGTTATGAATATAAAAGCTAACAACCTTACGAAAAGCATGATGATTAGCTAACCAATTGATTCCTAAAAATCACATCAAAGGCAAGTATTTTCAAAAGATAAGATCGACGAATTAGCGTGAAAATGTTTATTTGAATCAAACAAGATTAATAAGCGATGGAGGTAACGAAGGTTTCTCCCAACGAAGTTTCAATAGATAAATCAAAGTCTAATTTCTCCTGAGTCAAATTTAAGCGTTGAGCATGAAGCAAGAGAGATAAAAGAATGGGTAGAACCGGTATCTAATAAGGTATAGACTTAGCAGAATTTATAATTAACTAACTTGTGCTAACCGTTCGGGTTACCCACTTTTTGAAGTCACAAAAAAACGCTCTTCCCGAAACCATCGACTTTGTTTTGTCCAGTATCCGCCTTTGGTGCCACTATCCCGACTGGACTTGACTTCACTATCTGACAAAATCGAGCTAAATGACCTTCTCTTCTTGAAATTTCCACTTCTATTATCTTTGCCATGATTACCTCAAGTGGTTACCATTCTTAGCATGATAATTTCCCCGATGGTTATCATTGTTACGATAGCCGTTGCCACCAAGTATGATTATTATCGTATTGTTGGTGGTTACCTTTTGTTTGAAATGAATCAACACTCTCATGTGCTTCATTGCTTATCTCGGCATTTTTAGGATGTCATTCTCAAACAACATCACAAAACAAGGGTTAATTAACATATCACATATTATCCCTATACTCGTGACCAAATAAATACCACATAAACTTAGGTAGGTCATACTAGCGAAGGTATTCCCCATCTCTCCCCTCCTAGTTACTATTCTCACATCTTAGCGGGGATCATATCCTAAGCTCGATACTGTTGTGACTGGACACCAACTTGTGGTCAAGACCTCACATTGGTACTGTCGACTTGCCACCGAAAAGGCGTCCCCTACGGAGAGTGCGGCTTCTTGCATTCCCCATCAACGAGTCACCAATGAGAGGCTGGGGCTCTTCACACTTATGGCTCGATACCAATTCCCAAAATTGGTATATCGTCACCCATCTTGAGTCGCCACTTACATGGTACATAAATTCAATACAACTTACTAATATAAGCGTAGGTATGCAATCGACATAAACTATGAGTTTGAATACAAATATTGTCTACTAGATATTATACAAACTCAAAGGAGTCCTCATTACAACTATTATCACACTATTTCACGAATAGTGAGGGACTATTAATCTTATCCTCTGGACCATTACTTAGTTCCCAGAGCTAAGTCCCGGTATGTTCTCATTTCACGAAGAAAACGGTGAAAGAAAAAGTGATGAACTCAACTAGCCCGATAAAAATATTATGACTAAGATAATGCGAATAAATTATCATTAGCCTTCAACGATGTTAAGCCGATAAAATACAATAGACAACGGTTTAAGCTGCGGTGGAATAAGCAATCCATTAAAAAGTCAGTAGAGAATAAAATCTACTATCTTTTAGGTTTTAAAGGTTTTCATCAATTTTTATCGGCGAGACTCGACAATAAATAAACCACCACATCTAATCATCCACTACGTACCACGGTCGAAGGATTTTCATCAAATTATCAATAATCAAGCGACTATCTTAGAATCACCCCATGTCATAATCATACCAAAAATTATCCATCAACTGCATTACTGAGGCACTTTGAGGACTTTGTCACATCATTTATATCAAGTCGTGATTATACTTGAATGATCCACGGTCATAATCATACTAAGTTCATCTATCTTGCGTAAGCGAAAGATAACATAATATAACATGAGGATGATGACAATTACATAATAATTCAATAAAACAAGTTCAAGAATTATTTAATCCATGAATTATTAACGTCCAAATTGTCGACATGATCTTTGTTTAAGTAGAGTAAAATTCAAGAATGATCGAAGAATATTTCCATGAAAAGATCTTTGGATGAAACACAAATATCAAGGATATTCTACTAATTTCATGGAGTATAAGTCAAAGTTTTAACCAATTGGGTATAATAAAGAATGGAATAACAAAAGAAATCACCGTAAATGCGGTTGCTTGCATAGGCAGGTTATTCAACATAATAATAATAACGGAACCAGTCGGTGAAATTCACACCAAGCGAGATGTTCCAACGAATAATAAAGATGGAACCGGATCCGGTGTAAAACACACGATAGGATATTCCAATGAATAATAAAAGACGGAACCGGTCCTGTAAAACACTTGTGAGCGATGTTCCAACGAATAATAAAAAGCGGAACCGGTCCTGTGTAAAACACAGAGACGGGATGTTCAATGAATAATAGAAGAATGTCACCAAGTATAGGGTAAACCACAGCGTATCGAGTTATTCAATGAGAATAATAAGCGATGGAATAACATAAGGATTTCACCAAGTATAGGTATCTCTGGCGTATCTGAGGTTATGTATAGGGGTATGCCACTTTTACGAGTTATTCCAATGTAATAATAGTGAATGGAATAACGAAGTTCTCTTCAAGAAGAAAGAATAACACCCCTTACCGTAAAAAAATGAATATAGAAGTAGTGAAGTAGCGAGAATACTCTTCTTCTTTTTCTATAACTTTCTCTCTATAAACCTTCTCTCTATAATTTCTCTCTGTAGTTTGATGAATTAAATGAAAAAAATAATGAAGGAATGAGCTTATTTATAGAAAATGGAATGCGTAGTAACTAATCCATGAGCGGTCCAGATTGATTTACTTTAATCGGACGGTCCATATTTAAAGAAAAATCTTTTAAATAAAATATAATATATTCTATTTATATAAAAACATTTCTACTATCTGCAAACACTATGCAATCTTATCAAAACACTATGCAAAATACTATGCAACACTATGCGTAATAAAATATAATATATTACATTTATAGAATAACTTTAATAAAGTATTCTATTTTATATAAAAAGATGTTTACATTTTATTACGTTAATAATACGAATAAAACAAAACGTCATTATCATTATAATAATTCATATTATTAATTGTGATAATGGAATCAAACCCCGAGTGACTTCTCACATAGGCATCAATAATCAATACCGTGTGCTACTATGCAACCACACGTATATTCTTGTACTTTTACTACCTAGTAGTTCAACGATTATCAACGGTAAAACTTCCGCCGTTATTTTAATAAAATATTTTTTGTCGTTTTCTCGATCCGACAATAATTACATTATGGGGTCCACCAATGATTGAGTAGTTATGCGAATATTCCTGCTAAACCGATTATTCCCCGACCCGATCGAATATAATATAACCACTTGCATACTTTGCAAAATTTATAAATACTACCCACAACTATAATATTATCTCAAATTCACACCATAATATTAAAAAATTATTTCACCAAATTTAAATCTTTATTAATAAAATCTGGGGTCTCACAATTATCGCGGAATCCCCTATACTTGGTGATCTTCTTACATTATTCCATTCTTTATTATTACATTGGAATATCACATGCATGTGTTTTACACCGGACACAGTTCCATTGTTTATTATTCCATTTATTATTACATTGGAATATCACATGCGTGTGTTTTACACCGGACACAGTTTCATTGTTTATTATTCAAATTTATTATTATTCATTGGATCATCCATCGCTTGTGAATTTCACCGACTGGTTCCGTTATTATTATTCTATTGAATAACTTTTAATACATCTGCAATCTGCATGCATGGTGATTTCTTTTGTTATTCCATTCTTTATTATACCTAGTTGGTTTAAAACTTTGACTTCTATACTCCATGAAATTAGTAGAATATCTTTGATATTTGCGTTTTCATCCAAGATCTTTTCATGGAAATATTCTTCCGATTATTCTTGAATTTTACTCTACAAAACAAGATCATCGTCGACAATTTGGGCGTTAATAATTCCCGGATTAAATAATTCTTGAACTTGTTTTATTGAATTATTATGTCATTGTCATCATCCTCATGATATATTATGTTATCTTTGGCTTACGTGTATAGATGAACTTAGTATGATTATGACCGTGGATCATTCGGATAAATCACGGCTTTGTTATAAATGATGTGATAAAAGTCCTCAAATGGTGGCTGTAAATGCAATTGATGGATAGTTTTTGGTATGATTATGACCGGGGGTGATTCTAAGATAGTCATTTGACCATTGATAATTTGATGAAAATCCTTGATCATGATATATGGATGATTAGATATTGTGGTTTATTCATTAAACCGAGTCTTAATGATAAAATTTATGAAAACCTTTTAAAAACCTAAAAGATAGTAGACTTTATTTTCTATCTGACTCTTTTAATGGATCGCACATTTCACCGCAGATTAAAAACCGGTTGTCTATTGTATTTTATCGGTTAACAATGTTGAAGGCTAATGATAATTTATTCTCGCATTATCTTAGTCATAATATTTCTTACTAGGCTAGTTGAAGCTCACCCTTTCTTTCATTTTCTCTCAGAAATGAGAATATAGTGGGACGAGCCTGAAAAGAGTGATGGTCCCGAAGATAAGATTAGTAATCCTCACTATTCATGAAATAAAGGTGACAATAAATGTAATGAGGACTCCTCGAGTATGGATATCAGAAGACCCCAACTTATTCTTAATGAAATTTAATTTTCTCTATTTATTATTTTGAAATAGTAAGGGTTGATTTGATTAATGTGGATAGTTAGGGGTAAAATACGCAAATATTTCAAAATAAGCAAGTGGTTATAAAATATTCATTGTTGTCGGAGAATATTCGTTTGGTCGTGGAATATTAAGACTATCTAGGGAATATTAAATGCGACCAGTAGCAGCCACGTGTGGGCCCCATAACTGAAAAAGCGATTGGATGAAGAAAGCGACAAATATAAGTTGGTTAAAAATAACTAGGCGTGGTTATTCTACAGATTAATCTTCGTTAAAATACTAAATTGGTTAAAACACGATAGCACGGTATTGCACCAATTATTGATTCTTACGTGAAGGCACTTTACTCGATAATGGTTACGATAATTATTGTTCGATATTTTATTGAGTTAATAATTGATGCGTTGATATTTTATATTCATTATTATTTCAATAATTGTCATTACACAATATTTTTCATTATCGAAGCGAATAATTCATATTATACGAATTATATTATTAGATAACATTATTGGTAATGTCTAGAAAGTTCTCGTCTAAGGAGAGGTTTGGTCACCTAATTGCTTGTTAGTAAGAAGAAATTCTTATTGGAAAGCCCCTCTTTCTTAGAACCGCACTCGGTTGTCGATATTGTGATTACGTAATATTATTTGTGAATAATTAATTATTGATTCATATGATGAGAAAAATATTGATTTTATGTGGATATAGATGGAGAAAAATTTTAATGTGACAATTTTTGAAAATTAAAATTTTATCTTTTTTCGATAAGATAATGTATTATTATATTTTAATAATATAATAATGGTGATATTTTACAACGAATGTGGGATATATGAGTATACTGAGGAGGAAGAGTATTTTTGTTGCAATAAATGTTTAAAACATGTTAAACATGTCGGTGGACCCCATTTATTATTTGAAATTTGATTATAACACAAAAAATCGCTTGCTTTGTGGATTTCGTCCATTTTCATTTTGGAATTTGGAAAAACTTTCTTACAGTAAAGTTGTAGAGAATTGAATTTCCTATAAAACTTGCGAGATTCGAATTTTCTAATAAAAGGGTTATTTATTATGAATTATTGATGTTCAAAATTCTGAATAATTGATTTTTGGGAGTTTTTAATAATTTTATTAAGAAAAACGTTTTTATTGATTTTGGTGAGGGGACCATTTGTTTGGGCTGATAATTTGAATCTTAGAAAGTGTGCGTAGGAAATTATAATATATATTATTATTTTATTAAATTTTTACTGCTTTGGTGTTCTAGCAATTTCATATAAATAGGGTCTTGGGTTAGAATTGAAAATCACACCGGAACCCAAGTTTTCTCTCTATATATTATCGGCGTATTCTTGTGAGTATTTTGAGTATACTTTGAGTATTAACATGACATTGCAAGTCCAAGTCATAGCCTATATGTGACACCCCCAAAATAGGTATACATCACTCTATTCGAGTTGTCAATACATGAATGCGAAAACAACTACAACTTTATTATTACAACAAGAAAACTATGAGTTTAAATACAAATATTATCTTCTAGACAATATCTATACTCAAATAAATCCTCATCACATTTATTGATACATTATTTTACAAAATGGTGAGGACTACTAAACAACTCTCTCTGGAACCTTCATTCCATACCCAGGCTACATCTTTCGCTATATTCTCGCCTCCCGAGAAAAATGGAACAAAAGGAAAAGGGTGAGCTCAACTAGCTCGAAGAAGAATATTATGACTAAGATAATATACAACAAATTATCGTTAGTCTTCAACAGGAAAAATCTAATAGAATACAATAGACAACAAATTTTAAATCAATATTTGCGGCGGAAATAATAATTCATTAGAAGAGTTAAGTAGAGAATGCAAACTACTATCTTCATGTATGAATTTAAAAGTTCATCGTCTATCTTTTATCCTGTAACATCAATCAATATACATCTCCGAATCAAATATTCATCTTTGCACTACTGGCCAAAGATATTCATCGATTAATCGTGTTCATTTAAACACCGCTCATCTTCTTTGCACTACTACCAAAGATATTCTTCAAAATCATTCATCTTTGCACTACAAAAGTGCCAAAGATATTCAATAATATCATCATTTAAGGCCGAGGATGATTTAAAATATTTTTAAAGAAACGAATCTAGTGAAACAAAATGACAAGGATTAAGGATTAAGGATTAGTACTTTATTTTATCCATGTTCAAAAGATACCTCAAAATAATCATAGTGGTGTAAAATTCAAGAATGATCAAAACATGGATACAATCAAAGCTAGTATCCGAATAGATGTTTTGACAAAAGAAGAAATTTTATTTTTCGGTGAATAGTGCCAGTATCGTGAATAGTATCGTATCGTGAATAGTAACTCAACACCAAAAGATAAAAATTCCACAAAAACATCTTCACGCTTACATGAATAAGTAACTCGTGAATAGTAACTCATGAATAGTAACTCGTGAATAAAGAACTCATGAATAAGTAACCCACATGAAAAAGTTCCAAATTTGATAAAAAGTTCCAACCAATATTTGAAGATAATGATATTGAAGAAATAATATCATTTGAGAAGAAAATAACATCCACTTACCTCGAAAGATTAATCTTAGGCGGAATCTAAATTTATAGTCTTTGAAGGAACTTACAGACCGCCTAGCAATACTCAAAGTATACTCAAAATACTCACAAGAATACGCTTTCGATAATATAGAGAAAACTTGAGCTTACGGTGTGATTTTCAATTCTAACCTAAGCACCCTATTTATAGAAATTGCTTAGAACACAAAAGCAGAAAATTTAATAAATTAATAATATAATTATATAAATTTCTTACACATGCCTAGAATCTGATTTCAGCCATCAAACACATGCCACCTTCTAGAAAAAGTAAAAAACGTTTTTCTAATTTTAAATATTTTAAACTTCCAAAATCAATTATTTGAACTTGGAACTTCAATAATTCATAATAAATAGCCCTTTCATCAGAAAATTCGAATCTCGCGAGTTTTTATAGGAATTTCAATTCTCTACAACTTTGCGAGAAGAAAGTTTTTCCAAATTCCAAATAAAATTGACCGAAATCCACAAATCCAAGCGATTTTGCATTTATAATCAAATTTCGGTCGATAAATGGGGTCCACCAACATGTTTAACATTTTTAAACATTTATTGCAACAAAAATACTCTTCCTCCTCGTATACTCATATATCCCACATTCGTTGTAAAAATATCACCATTATTATATTATTAAAATATAATAATATATTTAAATGAATTATTTTATCGGAAAAAGATAAAATTTCAATTTTCAACAATTGTCACATTAAAAATTTTCTCCATCTATAAAATCAATATTTTCCTCATCATATGAATCAATAATTAATTATTCACAAATAATATTACAGAATCACATTATTGACAACCAGGCAGTTCCCAGGAAAGAGGGGGCTTTCCAATAAGAATTTCTTCTTCTTGGCCAAGCAATTAGGTGACCAAACCTCTCCTTAGCGAACTTTCTAGACATTGCCAATAATGTTATCTAATAATATTATTCAGATAATATGAATTATTGCTTCGATCTTTGAAAAATACTTGTAATGACAATTATTGAAACAACAAAGAATATAAAATATCAACGCGTAATTATTAACTCAATAAAATCTTGAGCATTAATTACTATAACCATTATTGAGTAAAGGTGCCTTCTTACGTAAGGATCAATAATTGGTGCAATCACAGGTGTCTTCTTGTGTTTTAACCACAAAGTATTTTAACGATTATTAATTGGTAATAACTACGCCTGCTATTATTTTTAACCAACTTATATTTGTCGTTTTCTTCATCCAATCGCTTTTCTATTATGGGGCCCACACATGCGGTTGCGTAAATTCGTCGCGAATATTCTCCGACGATGATCAATATTCCACGACCAAACGAATATTCCCAAACAACAATGAATATTTTATAACCACTTGCTTATTTTGAAATATTTGCATATTTTACCCATAACTATTCACATTAATCAAATCCACCCTTACTATTTCAAAATAATAAATAAAGGAAATTCCTTTTATTTAAAAAATTTTCGGGGTCTTACAACCTCCCTCCTTATGAAATTTAAGTCCTCGAAATTGGCGTGCGATACACAGTATTTGAAAAGGTGAGGATACCTCGCTTTCATTTCCGTTTCCAATTCCCAGAGTCATTTCCTCTATAAGCATGATTCCTCCACAAAACTTTAACTTGTGGTATGACCTTTCTTGCGTAGGGCATGCTCCTTCCTATCCAAAATCTTGACAGTACCTCCTCATACGTTAAGTCTTGACTATCTCGTCCTGGGTTCTAACTTCTATAACGTGGTTGGGTCTTTCACGTATTTACTGAAGTACAAATATGTGAAACACGATATGAACACAAGACATACTTGGAGGTAACGCAAGTCTCATAGGCTACATTTCCTACTCGGTCAAGAATTTGAAATGGACCAATAAATCGTGGATTGAGCTTTCCTCTCTTCCCAAATCTTGTAACTCCTTCCATGGAAGCAACTTCATGACAATACATGATCCCTACACTAAATTCCACGTCCTTTCGATGAAGATCCGCATAACTCTTTTGTCGATCTTGTGCCGCTTGTATCGTTGTCGAATCATTTGGATCTTTTCGGTGAGTCATACGTCTTAACTTTCGGGTCCCAACAATGTTGCTTCACCCACCTCATCCCAACATATTGGAGAACGACATTTTCGTCCATATAATGCTTGAATGGAGCCACACATATATATACTTGCACGATAAGCTGTTGTTGTAGGAGAATTCCACCAATGGTAAATACTTATCCCAAAGCGCCTTGAAGTCTAGGACACGAGTCTTAATAAATCTTCAAGAGTTTGAATAGTCCTCTCTCTCTACGATTGTCCGTCCGGTTTGGGGATGGTATGCGAACTAAATCGCAAATCCGTGCCCATAGCTTTTTGCAAGCTAACCCAAAATCTTGAAGTGAATCTTGGGTCATGATCCGAAACTATGGATACAGGCATGCCATGCTGACCTCACAATCTCATTCACGTATATACTAGCAAGACGTTCAAGGAATAAGTCTCCAGTGTCGGCAAGAAATGAAAGCGGAGACTTGGTTAATCTATCAACAATAACCCAAATAGCATTGATGCCTTGAAAGCCGTAGGAAGACCCGTAACGAAATCCATGGTAATGTGTTCCCACTTCCATTTAGGAATCTCAAGTGGTTTATGACGGACCCTTAGGTACTAGATGCTCACGCTTTTACGTTGACAAGTTAAACACATTGAGATAAACTTTGCAATCTCTCTTCATATTGTTCCACCAAAATGTATGTCGAAGATCACGATACATTTTAGTACTTCCAGATGGATTGCAAATGGTGTATTGTGTGCCTCCATCATAATCTTGTACTTCAAATCGAGTCGTTAGGAACACAAAGTCTAGAGTGGACTCAAGTATTCCTTCTTCATCAATTCTCGCTTAAGAATAGCTCCTTCTTGTACTTTCTTCTTCATACGCATCGATTTCAAGATTGGTGGCTTGAAGCGACCTTAACTTTTTCTATTAAAGTTGGCTCTATCGTATACTTGACATCATCGCATTCGTTCCGCGATATGATCTTCTACTCGATGCGTCATTTACCACGTTCGCTTTTACGGGATGGTATTGATTAGTGTGGTCGTAGTCTTTCAATAGCTCGAGCCAACGTCATTTGCCGCGTGTTGAGTTCTTTTTGAGTGAAGAAATATTTAAGACTTTTATGGTCCGAATATACCAACCTTACGATTATTATTGAATCAATAAAATAAAATCTTTGAGCGATAATTCGTAAACAATTATTGAGTAGTGCCTTCTTTACGTAAGGATCAATAATTCAACAATCTTTGTCTGCACATCTGGTGTCTTCTTTGTGCGACCACGCGTATTCATCAGTATTTTAACCACACGGGTATTCCAACGATCTTAATTATGAACAACTACGGTCTTAGCAGTATAACTACGCCAGTTATTTATAACCACCCAAACTTTGTCGTTTTCCTCATCCATATCGCTTTCCGTTATGGGGCCCACACACATGGTTGGCAAATCGTCACGAATATTCCCACAAGATGTCTGAATATTCTACGACCAAACGAATATTCCCAGACAAAAATGAATATTTTATAACCACTTGCTTATTTTGAAATATTTATGATTTAACCCTTTACTTATCCACATTAATCAAATCAACCCTTACTATTTCAAAATAATAAATAAAGGAAATTCCTTTTTATTTAAAAATTTCGGTCTTCTGACCTCCCTCCTTATGAAATTTAGTCCTCGAAATTGGCGTACGATACTGGTGTTTTTGAAAAGGTAAAGATACCTCGCTTTCATTTTTGTTTCCAACTCCAGGTCATTTCCTCAATAATAGCATGGTTTCTCCACAAAACTTTAACTTATGGTATAACCTCGGTACATAGTTCATGTTCTTTCCTCTACAAAATCTTGACAGTACCTCCTCGTCGTTAAGTCTTCTATTATCTTGTCCGGTTCTAACTTCAATGGCGTGTTTGAATTCGTCCACATATTTACGTAACATCGATCGTGAAAAGCGTTATGAACACGCGTCATACTTGGTGGTAAAAGCGAGTCTATAGCCACGCTTCTATTCGATCGAGAATTTCAAATGGATTAATAAATCGAAGGTTTGAGCTTTCCTCACCTCACCGGATTCTCGCTTTTAAAATAACAACTTCTTGCACCTCCTTCTTCAAATTCATCACTCGGTTGTGTAGCTTGAGCGACTTTAACTTTATCGATTAAAAGTCGATTATACTGTATATATCATCACGTGCACTCGTATATCATCACGTGGGTACCTGGAGTTTTCATCTCCATCTCTATTATTTGTATCTTATCTGAAATGAGTCTTTGACAATATTGTACTCAGTTACTTGTATACGATCTTCTACTCAACACGTCGGCTACCACGTTAAACGCTTTTCCGGGATGGCATGGTCGAACATGTCTTTGAAATGAGTCTCTCTTGAGTTCTTGAAGCTCTTCCCACATTCCTTGCTCCATTCGAATTTTGTATCTCTACGAGTCACCGCGATAATGAAATAGCGATTCGAGAATATCCTTCAACGAATCTCGAATAATAACCAACTAAGCCTGAAAAGCTACGTATTTATTCTTGACTTAGGTTGCTCTCAATCTGACTCATATCCCAATCTTGGATATGCGTCACAATGACACCTATCGCTTTCTTATCGCATGCGAATATGGCGTCCCCCATATAGAGTCCGGCTTAGGTGAATTCCTGAAAAGGAAGTCACAAGATAAAAGGCTCATGTACCAAATTCTATAGTTGAATTTTAACTCACGAAGTTCAATAGGAGCCATTCGATATGAGATTTTAGAAATGAGTTTTGTCTGGGTTCAAAGTCGATACAAAATTTAATATCGATCTTTGGGAGTAAGCGATAAATTCTTAAGGAAATACGTCGGGGAAAATCAATAACAACAAGAATATTATTCAAATTTGGCGTGTCTTTATTCAAATCCATAACATGGACTAAGAAAACTTGACATCCGTAATAAGCGAATGACTTCATGGCTTGATATGAAAATGTTTGATTACAATGGTTTGATTGCTTGAGTTCAATAACGGTTGTTTAGGAATATGAAAACTAACACCTTACAAAAGCAATCAATTTTGGCGTGATGAGTAGTTAACCAATCAATCCCCAAAAGCAAGTATCTTTAAAGAGATAAGGTCAACGAAAGGTAATGGTGCCAACTTGAATCAAACAAGATTTTTAATCAACGGATGTAATGAAAGTTTCTCTAACTGAGTCTCCATAAATAAATCAAAGTCTAATTTCTCCGTAGTCGAGTTCAAACGTTGAAGCGCAAGCAAGAGAGATAAAGAATGGGTGAAACCAAGATATCTAGTAAGGTATAAACTTATGAAATTTATAATTAACTAACTTGTGCTAACTTCGTTCGAGTTCCTCGCATTTTGACCGAAGTCACGACAAACGCTCTTCCAAGAACCGTTGACTTTGACTTTTTGGGACATCCTTTTGAGTCACCTTCTCACCGACTAGGTTTTTCGATATCGTCTACAATCTCGAAGCGATATGTCCTTCTTTTCCACAATTATAGCATACCTTAAAACTGCTTGGGCGGTTTGGGTGATATGTCCCTCTTTCCGCATTTGTAACATCTGACCGATGGTCTTTCTCCTCCTCTTGGAACCCGTTGCCACTTGGCGGCCGAGCGTCTTCACATAGTCGTTGTTGAATCTCCTCTTTTAAAATCTCCTCCCAACTCGCTTCTTCTATTTTCATGGCCACGATTACCACGAGTGGTTACCACCTTTGTCTGTATTCTTCTTTCTCCACCGGTTATCGTTATTACGATGACTACTATCTTTGGTATGATCCTGGTTATGGTCCTCGGTTGAGCGTATTTCGTTATCTCGCTCTAACAATCGAGCCTGTTTTACAACATCCTGAATAGAGAAAATTTATGAGAAATGAGATCTTGACGTATCCGGATTTCAAACCTCTCCGAAACATCCGCGTCATACGTTCCTCATTCTCCACCAAATGAGGTGCAAGCACGGATAACTACATGAAACTTACGCCTCGTCTTTGGGACAATCGTATTTATTCTCCTCCAATCTAATAAACTCCACTTCCTTCATATAGCCCGAATACTTTCGGGAAGTACTAGTCATTGAATTTGCTTCAACGTCTCCCATGACATCTTTGAGTCACGGTGAATGGAGGTACGCTTCATGATTCCCACCAAGTGTCTGCTTTCGCCACGGAACATAAAAGTAGCGAATGGAACTTTCGTTCGCGTGCATCCCAAGACATCGAATATCTTGGTAATTTGCTTGACCCATGTTTCCGCCGCATGATCGGATCTGGCTTTCCCGCACTCGTGGTCCCAACTTTGAATCTTGCATTGTGACCACCCGTAATTCTTATCATCTCCTCACAGTATTTTGAACACGAGTCTCCTCGTCTCGATTTTGCATGAACTCGCAAAAGCTTCTAAACATCCCCTCGTTCATCATCTCGCTCAATTGGTGTTATTCATGGAGAGTACATTGCCACCGACTGTTGCACGTTCTCCTCGTTATTAAGTACATGTGCATCTCCACGGTCTCATTTACACCACTATTAATATTCTCGATCGACATTCTCAATTCTTCGCCAAAAACAAGGGTTAATTAAATAAATTAATAAATCACATAATACCCCTATATTATGACCAACCAACAATAAGCTTAGGTAGGACACACTAAGCGAAGGATTTACTCGTCTCTCCTCCTAGTTCTATTCCCCGATCTCCGCCAGAGATCATATCCCTAAGCTCGATACCAACCGTGGCGCCCCCAAAATAGGTATACATCACCCATTACGAGTCGTTAAATACATGATGCGAAAATAACTACAACTTTATTACAACAATTGTGCGTGCAAAATACAACAACACATATCTTTGTGAGTTTGGATACCAATATATACCAAATGTAACTCTGGACACCAACTTGGATAACACGTCACCATGACACCTTACATAAAGTCACGTCAAAAACATTTTAGAAATTAGAATCTTTGGGAAGTGCTCGAGAAACCTTCGTACATGGGAGGCCATGCTTTTGGGTTATGGTAGATATCATATGGCCACGAATTATCCTTGGTTAACCCAATAAACCCCAAAGAAAAAGCGAGAAGATTACTATCATATTCTTCCCGATGGTGAGTCTTCTCTTGACATATCATTATCTCCTTTGTCTCTAATTGGGTATTATACTCCAAACAAACACCAAGATTATATAGGTAGTGCTTGTAAATATACTCGACAAAGTGGATGAAAGCACAACCATGTCTTATGATAACACGAGGTTGTATGTCATTAGACATCTTGTATGATAGTGACAAAACACCATCCCAAGTTAAATTCACCTCACCCTCAACATCTATAGACCACCACTCTATTCCTCGCTATCCCCAGCTCGACCCAGCTACACTTTTATTACACGAAAGAATTGTGAAACAAAAGGGTGAGCACAACTAGCTCGATAAAGAATATTATGACTAAAGATAAATAAATTATCAATAGTCTTCATCGTAATAAATCGAGATTTAGAACATATGGTAGATGATAAAACTTTTCAACCATAGTTGCGGTGAATGAAGCGATCCATTAGAAGAGTCAAATAGACTATAAAGTCTATTGTCTTCTCCATGTTAAAAATCCACCAACAATGTTTTATCCACGTAACATCAATCAACAATTCCTTCCCACAATCACGTGTATAACTTCATAATCGTAATTGTAGTTCTAAATTCCTTTCCTCATCCAAGACAAAGATAATTTTCATCACTTGTCTTTACGAAACATCAAAGATCATGGTTATACCAAATTACGAGTTTCTGCATTCATAATCATACTAATAAATTCATCTTTTTGCCACGGGCGAAGATATTCATCAACAGTTTATCTTTTCTCACTTTGCATTAAAAGATATTCAACAATTCGGGTCATCTTTGCATTCTGCATTAAAGATATTCATCAATAATTCATCTTTTGCACTACGGGCTAAAGATATTCAACAACAAAGATATTAAATAAATCATCTTTGCATTCTGAAAAAAGATATTCATCAATAATTCATCTTTGCACTACAAGCTAAGATATTCATCGATAAGT
Source organism: Panax quinquefolius (assembly GCA_020205615.1). Lineage (NCBI taxonomy): Eukaryota > Viridiplantae > Streptophyta > Magnoliopsida > Apiales > Araliaceae > Panax > Panax quinquefolius. Next base: position 16,301,856 of record CM035169.1, on the reverse strand, counting down.
CATCTTTACACTACTGACAAAAGATATTCATCAATAATTCATCTTTACTTCTCTTTGCTAAAAAGATATTCATCGATTTAGTCATGTTCATTTAAACACTGTTCATCTTTGCACTATGAGCCAAAGATATTCTTGAAAAATCATTCATCTTTGCATTGGTTTTATCCACGTCCAAAAATACCTCAAAAATAATCATAGTGGTGTAAAATTCAAGAATGATCAAAACATGGATACAATCAAAGCTAGTATCCGAATAGATATTTTAGAATGCGAAAAGAAAAATTTTCATTTTAGGTGAATAGTCTGAATTCGTGAATAGTGAATAGTTCAGATATCGTGAATAGTCTTAGTATCGTGAATAATAACTCAAACACCAAAGATAGAAATTCCACAAAAAACATTTTCACGCTTCAGAATAGTACTACTCGTGAATAGTAACTCGTGAATAGTAACTCATGAATAGTAACTTTCGTGAATAGTAACTGAATGAATAAATAAACCAGAATAGCATGAAAAAAAGTTCCAAATTTGATAAAAACTTGGATCGACATTTCGGCGTAATGATATTGAAGAAATAATATCATTACAAAAAAATAATATCCCTTACTATCCCTTACCTCAAAAGAAAGCGGACGACGGGATATAGGATATAATGAAGAAGAAAACTTGCATGATGAATATCAACTCACCAAGTATCTAAATACTCACAAATTACACTCAATAATCTAGAGAGAAAACTTTGTTTACGGTGTGATTTTCAATTCTAACTTAGCCCTCTATTTATAGGAAAATGTTAAGCATGCCAAGGCAGACTTAACTTTAACTTTTGATGGCTTTACACTGCTACTATTCCCACCACCACATTTGAAATAAAATTCAGCACATTTCTTCACCAACCACAAGTGGGGCCCACTCAATTCTAGAATTTTCCACCAAAATCAATTATAAACCTAATTTAGAATCAGACACCTCTTAAAATTCACAACAAATCATTCGTGCATTTTAACGGTTCAAAATTTGTGGACATATACTCAACTTATGTATGTATAACATACCCAAAAATTACCATAATCCAACGGTCGGATTAAAAATTATAACCCCATGATATATCTCAAAACCCCTGATTTGATTTTTAATACCTCGATCCGATAAAATCTTGATAAAACACCTCAACATTAATTCCTTCATTAATAACCACATAAATAAATCCATCATTTATATTCATATAAAATAAATATTTCCTTATCATATGAATCAATAATTAATTATTCACAAATAATATTACGAGAATCACATTTATAATGACGAAATTTGTTCCCGGGAAAGAGGGCTTTCGATAAGGATCTCTCCTTCTTGGCGCGCAATTAGGTGACCAAACCTCTCCTTAGATGAACTTTCTAGACATTGCCAATAATGTTATCTAATAATATTATTCAAATAATATGAATTATTGATGCGATAATGGAAATCTCTTGTGCGATGACAATTATTGAAGCAATGATAATATAAAATACCAATAGCGACAATTATTGAATCGATAAAATAAAATATTGAGCGGTAATTCTTTGTAACAATTATTGAGTAGTGCCTTCTTACGTAAGGATCAATAATTCAACAATCTTGTATGCAATCTGGTGTCTTCTTTGTGCGACCAGCGTATTCTTGTATTTTAACCATACGGGTATTCAACGATCTTAATGAGTAATAACTACGAGTCTTAACGGTAACAACTTCTGCTAGTTATTTATAACCACCCAAACTTTGTCGTTTTCCTCATCCAATCGCTTTCCGTTATGGGGCCCACACATGGTTTGCTTGCCGAGTAAATGCGAATATTCACAAGCGATGCGAATATTCCACGACCAAGAATATTCACAAACGATCTGAATATTCCACGACCAAACGAATATTCCCAAACAAAAATGAATATTTTATAACCACTTGCTTATTTTGAAATATTTGCGTATTTAACCCTTTACTATCCACATTAATCAAATCAACCCTTACTATTTCAAAATAATAAATAAAGGAAATTCCTTTTTATTTAAAAAATTTGAGGTCTTCTGACCTCCCTCCTTATGAAATTTAGAGTCCTCGAAATTGGCGTCACGTACACAGTGTTTGAAAAGGTAAAGATACCTCGCTTTCATTTTGTTTCCAACTCCCGGTCATTTCCTCAATAACATGGTTTCTCCACAAAACTTTAACTTATGGTATAACCTCGGTACATAGTTCATGTTCTTTCCTCTACAAAATCTTGGCGGTACCTCCTCGTGCGTTAAGTCTTGGCTATCTTGTCCGGTTCTAACTTCGATGACGTGTTTGGTCGTCCACATATTTACGTAACATCGATCGTGAAAAGCGTTATGAACACGCGTCATACTTGGTGGTAAAAGCGAGTACATAGGCCGCGGTTCTATTCGATCGAGAATTTCAAATGGATTAATAAATCGAAGGTTTGAGCTTTCCTCACCTCACCGATTCTCGCTTTTAAAATAACAACTTCTTGCACTCCTTCTTCAAATTCATCGGCTCGGTGTGTAGCTTGAGCGACTTTAACTTTATCGATTAAAATCGATTATACTCGTATATCATCACGTCTATATCTCATCGTATATCATCACGTGGGTACCTAGAGTTTTCATCTCCATCTCTATTATTTGTATATTATCTGAAATGAGTCTTTGACAATATTGTACTCGTGCTTGTATCGATCTTCTACTCAACACGTCGGCTACCACGTTAAACTTTTCCGGGATGGCATGGTGAGAACATGTCTTTGAAATGAGTCTCCTCTTGAGTTCTTGAAGCTCTTCCCACATTCCTTGCTCCATTCGAATTTTGTATCTCTACGAGTCATTTGCGATAATGAAATAGCGATTAGAGAATATCCTTCAACGAATCTCCGATAATAACCAACTAAGCTTAGAAAGCTACGTATTTATTCTGCGACTTAGGTTGCTCTCAAGCTGTGACTCATATCCCAATCTTGGATAAAGCGTCACAATGACACCTATCGGTTTACTATCGCATACGAATATGGCGTCCCCTATAGAGTGTCGGCTTAGGTGAATTCCACAAAGAAGTCACAAGATAAAGGCTCGTGTACCAAATTCTATAGTTGAATTTTTAACTCACGAAGTTCAATAGGAGCCATTCGATATGAGATTTTAGAAATGAGTTTTTGTCTGGGGTTCAAAGTCGATACAAAATTTAATATCGATCTTTGGGAGTAAGCCAATAAATTCTTAAGAAATACGTCGGGAAAATCAATAACAACAAGAATATTATTCAAATTTGGCGTGTCTTTATTCAAATCCATAACATGGACTAAGAAAACTTGACATCCGTAATAAGCGAATGACTTCATGGCTTGATATGAAAATGTTTGATTCAATGGTTTGATTGCTTGAATTCGAATAACGGAGTTGCTTAGGAATATGAAAACTAACAACCTTACAAAAGCAATCAATTTTGGCGTGATGAGTAGTTAACCAATCAATCCCCAAAAGCAAAGTATCTTTAAAGAGATAAGGTTAACGAGGTAAGGTAATGGTGCCACTTGAATCAAACAAGATTTTTAAACAACGGATGTAATGAAAGTTTCTCTAACAGAGTCTCCATAAATAGGTCAAAGTCTAATTTCTCCGTAGTCAAGTTCAAGCGTTGGCGCATGAGCAAGAGATAAAGAATGGGTAGAACCAGGTATCTAGTAAGGTATAAACTTAGCGAAGAATTTATAATTAACTAACCCGTGCTAACCGTTCGAGTTCCTCGTATTTTGACCGAAGTCACGACAAGCGCTCTTCCGAGAATCGTTGACTTTGACTTTTTTGGGACATCCTTTTGAGTCACCATTCCCATTTGCACTAGGTTTCGATATCGTACAATCTCGGCGATATGTCCTTCTTTTCCACAATTATAGCATACCTTAAAAGCTGTTGTGGGCGGTTTGGGGTGATATATCCCTCTTTCCGCATTTGTAACATCGATAGATGGTCTTTCTCCTCCCTTGGAACCGATTGCCCTTTGGCCACGGGCGTCTTCACGTAGTGGTTGTTGAATCTCCTCTTTTAAAATCTCCTCCCAACTCGCTTCTTCTATTTTCATGGCCACGATTACCACCAAGTGTGTTACCACCTTTGTCCGTATTCTTCTTTCTCCACTGGTTATCGTTATTACGATGACTACTATCTTTGGTATAATCACGGTTATGGTCCCTCGGTTGAGCGTACTTTCGTTATCTCGCTTCTAACAACCCCGAGCCACATTTTACAACATCTGAATAGAGAAAATTTATGAGAAATGAGATCTTGGCGTATCTTAGGGTTTCAAACCTCTCGAAACATCCACGTCATCGTTCCTCATTCTCCACCAAATGAGGTGCAAACACGGATAACTCCATGAACTTACCTCGTCTTTGGGACACTGTCATCATATTATTCTGCTCGATCTAATAAACTCCACTTCCTTCATATAGCCGAATACTTTCGGGGAAGTACTTGTCATTGAAGCTTTCTGAAAGCGTCTCCCATGACATCTTTGAGTGCGGTGAATGGAGTGCAACTTCATGATTCCCACCGATGTCTGCCTGCCCACGGAACATAAAAGTAGCGAATGGAACTTTACATTCCTTCGTGCATCCCAAGACATCGAATATCTTGGTAATTTGCTTGACCCATGTTTCCATGTGATCGGATCTGGCTTTCCCCGAGTGCGGTGGTCCCAACTCTTTGAGCTGCTTGGTTTGTGACCACCCGTGAATTCTTATCATCTCCTCCGTATTTTGAACACGAGTCTCCTCGTGCGATTTTGCATGAGCGCAAAAAGCTTCTAAACATCCCTCGTTCATCATCGCTCGGTGGTGTTATTCACGGGAGGTACATTGCCGACTGTTGCGTTCTCCTCGTTTGTTAAAATCTGAGGCATCTCCACGGTCTCATTTACACCACTATTAATATTCTCGATTGACATTCTCGATTCTTGTCATAAAACAAGGGTTAATTAAATAAATTAATCACATAATATCCCTATATATTGACCAACCAACAATAAGCTTAGGTAGGACACACTTTAGCGAAGGATTTACTCGTCTCTCTCCTCTCCTAGTTCTATTCCCGATCTCATGCGGAGATCGTATCCCTAAGCTACGATACCAAGCTGTGGCGACCCCAAAATAGGTCCATTCCATCACCCATTACGAGTCGTTAAATACATAGTGCGAAATAACTACAACTTTATTACAACAATTGTCGTGCAAAATACAACAACACGTATCTTTGTGAGTTTGGATACCAATATATACCAAATGTAACTCGGACACCAACTTGGATAACACGTCACCATGACACCTTACATAAAGATGCAAAAAGCTGTTTTAGAAATTAGAATCTTTGGGAAGTGCTCGAGAAACCTTCGTACATGGGAGGCCATGCTTTTGGGTTATAGTAGATATCATATAGCCACAAATTATCCTTGGTTAACCCAATAAACCCCAAAGAAAAACGAGAAGATTACTATCATATTCTTCCCAATGGTGAGTCTTCTCTTGACATATCATTATCTCCACTGTCTCTAATTGGGTATTATACTCCAAACAAACACCAAGATTATATAGGTAGTGCTTGTAAATATACTCGGCAAGTGGATGAAACACAACCATGTCTTATGATAACACGAGGTTGTATATGTCATTAGACATCTTGTATGATAGTGACAAAACACCATTCCAAGTTAAATTCACCTCACCCTCGACATCTATAGACCACCACTCTATTCCTTCGCTATCCCCTCGCTCGACCCATTACACTTTTATTACACGAAAGGAATTGTGAAACAAAAGGGTGAAACCTGACTAGCTCGATAAAGAATATTATGACTAAAGATAAATAAATTATCAATAGTCTTCATCGAATAAATCGTCGAGATTTAGAACATATGGTAGATGATAAAACTTTTCAACCATAGTTGCGTGGAATGAAGCGATCCATTAGAAGAGTCGAATAGACTATAAAGTCTATTATGTCTTCTCCATGTTAAAAATCCACCAACAATGTTTTATCCTGTAACATCAATCAACAATTCCTGTCCACAATCACGTGTATAACTTCATAATCGTAATTGTAGTTCTAAATTCCTTTCCTCATTAAAGACAAAGATAATTTTCATCACTTGTCTTTACACAAAACATCAAAGATCATGGTTATACCAAATCACGAGTTCTGTTCATAATCATACTAATAAATTCATCTTTTTTGCCACGGGCGAAGATATTCATCAACAATTCATCTTTATCTTTACACTACGAAATTTAAAGATATTCAACAACGGGTCATCTTTGCATTACAAGCGAAAGATATTCATCAATAATTCATCTTTGCACTACTGAAGCTAAAGATATTCAACAACAGTCATCTTTGCATTCTGAGCAAAAGATATTCATCGATAATTCATCTTTGCACTTCTGAAGCAAAGATATTCATCAACAAGTCATCTTTGCACTACTGAGCGAAAGATATTCATCAATAATTCATCTTTGCACTCTCGAGGCCATGGCTAAAGATATTCATCAGATTGTTCATGTTCATTTAAACACTCATCTTCATCTTTTGCACTCTGAGCCAAAGATATTCTTGAAAATCATTCATCTTTGCATTGGTTTTATCCGTCCAAAATACCTCAAAAATAATCATAGTGGTGTAAAATTCAAGAATGATCAAAACATGGATACAATCAAAGCTAGTATCCGAATAGATATTTTAGGCGAAAAGAAAATTTTCATTTTTTAGGTGAATAGTGTCGTATTAAATGAATAGTCTTGATATCGTGAATAGTCTTGAGTATCGTGAATAATAACTCAAACACCAAAAGATAAAAATTCCACAAAAAAAAACATTTTCACGCTTCATGAATAGTACTAAGTGAATAGTAACTCGTGAATAGTAACTCTCAACTGAATAGTAACTAACTTCGTGAATAGTAACTCATGAATAGTAACCCCGACGTGAAAAAGTTCCAAATTTGATAAAACTTCAGATCAACATTTCAACGTAATGATATTGAAGAAATAATATCATTACAAAAAAATAATATCCCTTACTATCCCTTACCTCAAAAGAAAGAACGACTTACGAGGATATCGGATATGGCCATTGAAGAAAACTTGCAGCGATGAATATCAACTCACCAAGTATCTAAATACTCACAAATTACACTCGATAATCTAGAGAGAGAAAAAACTTTGTTTACGGTGTGATTTTCAATTCTAACTTAGCCCTCTATTTATAGGAAAATGTTATACCTTGCAAGGCAGGACTTAACTTTTGCAACTTTGATGGCTTTACTGCTTACTATTCCCACCCACCACATTTGAAATAAAATTCAGCACATTTCTTCACCAACCACAAGTGGGGCCCACTCAATTCTAGAATTTTCCACCAAAATCAATTATAAACCTAATTTCGAATCAGACACCTCTTAAAATTCACAACAAATCATTCGTGCATTTTAACGGTTCAAAATTTGTGGACATATACTCAACTTATGTATGTATAACATACCCAAAAATTACCACAATCCAACGGTCGGATTAAAAATTATAACCCCATGAATATATCTCAAACCCCCTGATTTGATTTTAATACCTCCATCCGATAAAATCTTGATAAAACACCTCAACATTAATTCCTTCATTAATAACCACATAAATAAATCCATCCTTTATATTCATATAAAATAAATATTTCCTTATCATATGAATCAATAATTAATTATTCACAAATAATATTACGAATCACATTTATAATGACGAGATTTTTCCCGGAAGAGGGGCTTTCCAATAAGGATCTCTCTTCTTCTTGGCGCCGCAATTAGGTGACCAAACCTCTCCTTGGGCGAACTTTCTAGACATTGCCAATAATGTTATCTAATAATATTATTCAAATAATATGAATTATTGATCGATAATGGAAAATCTTGTGCGATGACAATTATTGAAAAGCAATGATAATATAAAATACCAATGCAGCAATTATTGAATCAATAAAATAAAATATTGAGCGATAATTCTGTAATAATTATTGAGTAGTGCCTTCTTACGTAAGGATCAATAATTCAACAATCTACGTGCAATCTGGTGTATTTCTTTGTGCAACCACGCGTATTCTTGTATTTTAACCACTTAGGGTATTCAACGATCTTAGCGGTAATAACTACGGTCTTACTAGCGGTAACAACTACGCCGTTATTTATAACCACCCAAACTTTATGCTTTCCTCATCCAATCGCTTTCCGTTATGGGGCCCACATGGGGTCACAAATGCATATGAATATTCCAAAGCGATGCGAATATTCCCCAACGAATATTCTGAAGCGATTCGAATATTCCACCGACCAAGACGAATATTCCCAGACAAAAATGAATATTTTATAACCACTTGCTTATTTTGAAATATTTGCGTATTTAACCCTTTACTATCCACATTAATCAAATCAACCCTTACTATTTCAAAATAATAAATAAAGGAAATTCCTTTTTATTTAAAAAATTTTGGGTCTTACAGCTTCTCCTCCTTAGAACCGATTCTTTGCGCAAGAAGCCTTTATCGTCTTCACATAGTCGTTGTTAAATCTCCTCTTTTAAAATCTCCTCCCCGACTCGCTTCTTCTATTTTCATGGCCATGATTACCACCAGAGTGGTTACCATTTTTGTCCGTCTGCTTTCTTTCTCCATTTGGTTATCATTATTCTGTTGATCGCTATCTCCGAGTACGATCCTCGGTTATGGTCCTCGGTTGAATATACTCGTTATCTCGCTTCTAACAATTGAGCCTCAATAACAACATCCGAATAGAGAGAAAATTTTTGAGAAATGAGATATTGTCGTGTCTGTACGGGTTTCAAACCTCTCGAAACATCCGCTATATACGTTCCTCATTCTCCACCAAATGAGGTGCTGAACACGGATAACTCTCGCAAACTTTGCCTCGTCTTTGAGACACCGCCACGTTGTTTTGTTCCAATCTAATGAACTCCACTTCCTTCATACGACCGAACACTTTCGTGAAAGTATTTGTCATTAAATAGCTTCAAACGTCTCCCAAGACATGCCGAGTCTTCTTTGGATGGAGTGCAGCTTCATGAGACTCCCACCAAGATGTCCGCCTCGCCACGGAACATAAAGGTGGCGAATGGAACCTTCTGTTCTCCGTGCATCCCAAGACATCGAATATCTTGGTAATTTGTTTGACCCATGTTTCCGCCATGATCGGATCTCGCTTTCCCTTAAATTCTCGTGGTCCCAACTCTTTGAATCGCTTGGATGTGACAACCCGTGAATTGCTATCATTTCTCCTCAGTATTTTGAACACGAGTCTCCTCGCGTCGATTTTGCGTGAACTGCAAAAAACTTCTAAACATCCCCTCGTTCATCTTCGCTTTCAATGGTGTTGTTCACGGGAGGAACATTGCCACTTGTTGCACGTTCTCCTCGTTGGTGAGTCAAAGGCGTCTCCACGGTCTCATTTCCATTGTTAATATTCTCGGTCGACATTCTCAAATCTTTATCATAAAAACAAGGGTTAATTAAGGAAATAAATATATCACATAATATCCCTATATACTTGACCAACTAACAAATAAGCTTAGGTAGGACACACTAGCTGAAGGATTTACTAAGTCTCTCCCTCCTAGTTCTATTCCCCGATCTCCGCCAGAGATCATATCCCTAAGCTCGATACCAACCGTGACACCCCCAAAAATAGGTATACATCACCCATTCCGAGTTGTCGTCGTACGGTACGTAAACAACTACAACTTTATTATTACAACAAAGAAAACTATGAGTTTAAATACAAATATTATCTTCTGTATAATATCTATACTCAAATAAATCCTCATCACATTTATTGATACATTATTTTACAAAAATGGTGAGGACTACTAAACAACTCTCTCTAGAACCTTCATTCCATACCCTCGACTGTACTTCGCTTATATTCTCGCCTCGAGAAAAATGGATCAAAAAGGAAAAGGGTGAGCTCAACTAGCTCGATAAAGAATATTATGACTAAGATAATATACAACAAATTATCGTTAGTCTTCAACGAGGAAAAATCTAATAGAATCTGAATAGACAACAAATTTTAAATCAATATTTATAGTGAAAATAATAATTCATTAGAAGAGTTAAGTAGAGAATGCAAACTACTATCTTCTATGTATGAATTTAAAAGTTCATCGTCTATCTTTTATCCTGTAACATCAATCAATATACATCCGAATCAAATATTCATCTTTGCACTACTGTGCCAAAGATATTCATCGATTAGTCATATTCATTTAAACACTGCTCATCTTCAGACTACTACCAAAGATATTCTTGAAAATCATTCATCTTTGCACTACGGCCAAAGATATTCAATAATATCATCATTTAAGACCGAGGATGATTTAAAATATTTTTAAAGAAACGAATCCAAAGAAACAAAATGACAAGTATTAAGGATTAAGGATTCGTACTTTGTTTTATCCATGTTCAAAAGATACCTCAAAATAATCATAGTGGTGTAAAATTCAAGAATGATCAAAACATGGATCTGAATCAAAGCTAGTATCCGAATAGATGTTTTGGAATGAAAGAAGAAATTTTATTTTTCTATGAATAGTCAGATATCGTGAATAGTATCGTATATCGTGAATAGTAACTCTACACCAAAAGATAGAAATTCCACAAAAACATCTTCACGCTTCGCTTAATAGTAACTAAGAATAGTAACTTTCGTGAATAGAACTCATGAATAAGAACTCGTGAATAAGAACTCATGAATAGTAACTTAGACATGAAAAAGTTCCAAATTTGATAAAAAGTTCCAACCAATATTTCAAAGATAATGATATTGAAGAAATAATATCATTTGAGAAGAAAATAACATCCACTTACCTCGAAAGATTAATCTTAAATTTGGAATAATGGGTATAGTCTTTGAAGGAAACTTCTGACCGTCTAGCAATACTCAAAGTATACTCAAAATACTCATAAGAATACGCTCGATAATATAGAGAAAAAACTTGGAGTTTAAATTGTGATTTTCAATTCTAACCCAAGACCCTATTTATAGGAAATTGCTTAGAACACCAAAGCGTAAAAATTTAATAAATTAATAATATAATTATATAAATTTCTTACACATGCCTAGAATCTGATTTCAGCCATCAAACACATGCCACCTTCTAGAAAAAGTAAGAAAAACGTTTTCTAATTTTAAATATTTTAAACTTCCAAAATCAATTATTTGAGCTTCTAACTTCAATAATTCATAATAAATAGCCCTTTCATCAGAAAATTCGAATCTCGCAGTTTTTATAAGAATTTCAATTCTCTACAACTTTGCAGAAGAAAGTTTTTCCAAATTCCAAATAGAAATTGACCAAATCCACAAACGCAGGCGATTTTGCGGTATAATCAAATTTCAAATCGATAAATGGGGTCCACCAACATGTTTAACATGTTTTAAACATTTATTGCAACAAAAATACTCTTCCTCCTCAGATACTCATATATCCCACATTCGTTGTAAAAATATCACCATTATTATATTATTAAAATATAATAATATATTTAAATGAATTATTTTATCGGAAAAAGATAAAATTTCAATTTTCAACAATTGTCACATTAAAATTTTCTCCATCTATAAAATCAATATTTTCCTTATCATATGAATCAATAATTAATTATTCACAAATAATATTACGAGAATCACATTATTGACAACCAGATACGCTTCCAGGAAGAAAGAGGGCTTTCGATAAGAATTTCTTCTTCTTGGCGCAATTGATTAGGTGACCAAACCTCTCCTTAGACGTAACTTTCTAGACATTGCCAATAATGTTATCTAATAATATTATTCAGATAATATGAATTATTACTTCGATCTTCGAAAAATACTTGTAAATGACAATTATTGAAATAACAAAGAATATAAAATATCAACGCAGTGAATTATTAACTCAATAGAATCTTTGAATAAAGAATTACATAACCATTATTGAGTAGTGCCTTCTTACGTAAGGATCAATAATTGGTGCAATACTGCAGTGCTACCGTGTGTTTTAACCACCGAGTATTTTAACAAAGATAATTGATGAATAACTACGCTAGATTATTTTTAACTTGACTTATATTTGTCGCTTTCTTCATCCAATCGCTTTCATGGGGCCCACACATGTCGTACTGTCGTGCATTTAATATTCCCTCACAAGCGATTTAATATTCCACGACTAAACGAATATTCCCTACAACAATGAATATTTTATAACCACTTGCTTATTTTGAAATATTTGCATATTTTACCCATAACTATTCACATTAATCAAATCCACCCTTACTATTTCAAAATAATAAATAAAGGAAATTCTTTTATTTAAAAAAATTTTAGGGGTCTTACACTATATCCTAGGTTTTTAAATTAGAAATCTTGATCTTTCGAGGTAAGGGATGTTATTTTCTTCTCAAATGATATTATTTCTTGAATATCATTATCTTTGAAATATTAGTTGAAACTTTTATCAAATTTGGAACTTTTTCATATCGGGTTACTATTCATGAGTTACTATTCACGAGTTACTATTCATGAGTTACTATTCACGAGTTACTTATTCACGAAATACTATTCATGAAGCGTGAAGATGTTTTTTGTGGAATTTCTATCTTTTGGTGTCTGAGAGTTCTTATTCACGTACTCTGGACTTATTCACGATATCTGACTATTCACCGAAAAATAAAATTTCTTCTTTTTGTCCAAAATATCTATTCTGGATACTAGCTTTGATTGTATCCATGTTTTGATCATTCTTGAATTTTACACCACTATGATTATTTTTGAGGTATTATTTTTGAACATGGATAAAACAAAGTACGAATCCTTAATCCTTAATCCTTGTCATTTTGTTTCACTGGATTCGTTTCTTTAAAAATATTTTTCATCATCCTCAGTCTTAAATGGTGATATTATTGAATATCTTTGGCACAGAGTCAAAGATGAATGATTTCTGAAGAATATCTTTGGTCAGTAGTGCAAAGATGAGCAGTGTTTAGATGAACACGACTAATTGATGAATATCTTTGGCACAGAGTGCAAAAGATGAATATTTGATTCCGGATGTATATTGATTGATGTTACAGGATAAAAAATAGACGATGAACTTTTAAATTCATACATAGAAGATAGTAGTTTGCATTCTCTACTTAACTCTTCTAATGAATTATTATTTCATTGCGAATATTGATTTAAAATTTGTTGTCTATTGTATTCTATTAGATTTTTCCCCATTGAAGACTAACGGTAATTTGTTGTATATTATCTTAGTCATAATATTCTTTATTTGGGTTAGTTGAGCTCACCCCTTTTCCTTTTTGTTCCATTTTTCTCGGGAGGCGAGAATATAAGCGAGTGCGAGTCGGAATTATGGAATGAAAGTTTTAGAGAAAGTTGTTTAGTAGTCCTCACCATTTTGTAAAATAATGTATCAATAAATGTGATGAGGATTTATTTGAGTATGGATATTGTCTGAAGATAATATTTGTATTCAAACTCACGCTTTCTTGTTGTAATAATAAAGTTGTAGTTGTTTCACATACCATGTAATGACAACTCGTAATGGGTGATGTATACCTATTTTGGGGCGTCATGGATATTGTCTAAATGACAATATTCCTATTAGAACTCTCGGTTTATGTATTGTCGTATGTTACACCTACGATGTATAATTAAGTTTGTATTTGAATTTATGTACCATGTAAGTGGCGACCCAAGATGGGTGACGTATACCTAATTTTGGGGGCGTCACATAAATAAACTCCTTTATTTAAGAAAACATGGAATCCAATTTCAACTCCAATTAGTTATCATGGAATCCAATTCCAACTCTAATTAGTTAGCATGAAATTTAATTTTAAAATTAAAATAAACCTCTTTATTTTAATATTAAAATAAACCTTTATTTTAAGATTAAAATAAACTTTTATTTTAATAATAAAATAATTAAATAATAATATATATATATATATATATATATATAACTATAACTAGAGATGCTTCCTTATATATATAATATATATAATTACTAAGAATCCTTATCATATATGATTAAAATGAAATTCACGTGATCCTGTTAACCCATTTTGTGTCACGTGCTTCAAGCCTTCAAGTTAGTATACTATTCTCCAAGTCTCGGTCACTGATTCAAAATAGATTTTGCGATTTTTTTTTTAAATTTATACAACAAAATTATGCCCAATTAAATTATTCTAAACACATATCAATATATGTATCAAATTAAAACAATTAATAATTCGCATAAAGGTTTGGCTCTGATGCCACTGTTAGGTTTGTAATATTGATGAACGCAATCAAATTGCATAAATAAGTGGAAACGTGAAAAATCAGAGTTTTAAAAATTTTACAAACCATATACCCGGATCACCATTTATGCACAATTATTAATTAAATGAAAAGATATGAATAACAAGAATCATACCCTTGAAGATTCGAGCTTCCTCAGGTACGAGTTCACCTCCAAATCCATTCGCGTCCAACTTGAATCCACCAGGTTTGGTTCTTTCCTTTGATCAACGTTAGACACCCAAGTGTTTGGCCACTAGAGGTAATCCACCAAAAAAGAACAAAAATTTAAGAAGATGGGTGTTTGGCTAAACCCTAGTTTTCTATCTCTATAGAAAAAGGCGTACTGTCCCAACTATTGGAATTACGTATTTACGTGTTATGAAAGTGTCAACACCTTTACCCATAATAAGACTCCTCTTATTTATAGATGTGGGCAACCCTCCTTAATAATTAAGGAATTGGGTTTTATTTAATTAATTAAATTCTTTTAATTAATTAAGCTCCCTAATCTTATTAGGGATAATTAATTAAACTTTTAATTAATTAGCCTCCTAATCTTATTACGAATAAATGAGAGTACTTTTATTAATTAATTCCCAAACTCCTTTAGGAATTAAATAATAATAATAGTAATAATAATAAGACTCTCTTATTAATTTATATTTAATATTTCTAAAATATTAAATAATAATATTAAACTATTTAATTTATTCTATCACCATAGATTAAATTAAATATACTTAACTTATTATTACGATTATGCCATTAACTTCTTAAATAATTATTCTTCCTTTTATGGTGTGTGACCACATAGGTTCTTCATATTAAACCTAGGTTGTGAATAAATCAATTAGAAACAATTCTAATCTTATTTAAATAAATAAATTAAACTAGTAATTTATTTAAATAAATAATATTTATTCTACAATAGGGATAAGTTCTCCTTAATGATCAACGACTTTCCGGATAATATAGATTTCAACATTAATCATAAAAGAACCTTTGAATAAATAGTTATCGTACAATTCAATCATTCCACCATATAATGTCCCAATTAAATATAAGATGAGGAATTCTTGCCGAAGGCTTATTTTATTTAATTATATGTATTTCTATCCTTAAATGCAGAACTCCAAATAATGCAAATTAGAAACTCCTTTCTAATTTCATTCTTCGCAACCCAAGGACTATCGGGTTGTCATTTATCGAATCACATAGGACATTTCTCTTCTTTTACTGAAGTGGTAGATTCTTTATCGATCATACATTATCTCCATGTATAACTTATTATACCCAAGCATACCCTTTGATATACCCTAAGGGTCTTAAGGAATAAGTCAAAGTATAACTCATTATACACAAGATACTATGATGATCTCAAGTCCAAGGATCACTTGATCTTACTATCACTAAAGGAATTCCTATCGACGGTGCAAGTAAAACTCCATTAGGTATTCCTTAAATGAGCCAATGCTCAAAGGAACTTATTCTCTAATAAGCACCTACATACTTGCTTTAGTGTCTCCACACAAATGATCACGAGATCAATCATCCTCATCCAACGAAGCGTTAAACGATGTACCAATCTATTCGATTTCACTAATCTCCAATTTAGTAATCCAACGATCGGGAACTATTTTAGTTTTAAGCTTTCTAAGAATTTAGATCTCATTAGAATGATCATCATCATTATTCTAAAAGTATTGCTTAAAACTACGGGTTTATCACATATTATAAAACAGCATCATGTAGATAATTTAAAAGCCTTTAATAAATTAATACTCTTTATTAATAAATGAATAAGATTGTTACAAAGTATATGCTTTATCATCAAATATGATTGACTTGTGTGCATACTACTTTCACTCTTGTCACGTTTATTTTGCTGGAATGACGTGCTGTTAATATCTGGCAATGGGGTAGCACCCGTTGGCCGTACTTGATGGTTTTTCAACAACAATTCATTATTCTTTTCTGCAATAAGGAGGATGAACAACAAGTCACCGAATTTTGTGAACTTACTCATACATATTGTTGTGACAGAATCATGTTGGTGGGATGAAAAGTTGAGGCGTTTTCTCTAACATTTGGGATTGTAAACCGGATCTCCGCACAAAGCCAACGTAGAGGTTATTCTATAAACATTGGAAGTATATTTCAGAATTGATTTGTAATCTTGTAGCCTTAAATTAAGCCACACTCAAATTTGGCATTAGGAGAACAACCAATTTTTGGTGGTCAAATCTTTCCTTCATTGGTGTCCATAAAGACAAAGGATCTTTGATCGTTAAATACTCGATCTTTAATCCTTCATCAATATGGTGACGAAGAAAGATTATGGCTTTTGCATTTTGTTAGAAGTAGTCAGATTTCCTGATTCAATGGTCTTTTCTAACTCATTTGCACTAAGGTACAATTCTGCATCAAGTGCCCAAGCCAAATAGTTGTCTCTGAAATTTTCAAAATAGAAAAATCTATTTTTGCCAAGTTTGCCATCTATTCCGGTTAAAACACAATTTTATTATTTATTAAAACAATAAATAATTGCATGTATGAAATATGAAAAATAAACTACGCCACGATCTCAAGTGGTGATAAAATGCAAATAGAAATATTCTTATATTTATGTTATTAGCATAATGCAAATGGATCTTCACCCTAGATGCTTGGTAGTTCAGATGTATGCATTATTCCAACAGAATAATAAATAATAGAATAACATAAGAATTTCACCATGCATACTAGAATCCACAGAGGCGAGTTATTCCAATGTAATAATAAATAATGGAATAACAAAAGAATTTCACCATGAATGCGATAATCCAAGACGCATGACGAAGTTATTTCCAATGTAATAATAAATACTTAATAATAAATAATGGAACCAAAGTCGGTGAAATTAACCGATGTGATATTCCAATGAGAATATTAAATGCAAAATAATAAATGATGGAACCAGGTCAGGTGAAATTCACACTGACAGGATATTCCGACATAATATTAAATGAAAAGGTTCCCACCAAGTCTTGTAAGATTAACAAGGATAGATGGTACCATTGTAAATAACAAAATTTAATGGCAATTATAAGAATAAAATTATATTATTGGTGGTATAGCCAACCCGGTAATATAATAATAAATTGCAAGAATTTAATTTTACTGTCTCAGTTGGTTAGAGTTTCGTACTGATAACGTGTTATAAAACCTTTGCAAAGTATAGAAATATACTCTTATAATTGCTGCATAAATTTAGAGAGAATAAGCAAGAGAAAAGAGAGAAATATTTTTCTTCAGATAATTCTTTCTTCTTCTCTTTCATTCAGTGTATCACTCTTTTATATTGGAGAAGAAGAAGAGGAGTGTATGAGAGAAGCCACGGGAGGTGTATGAGAGAAGCAATCAAGAAAATCAATTATATAATAGCTCCTTCAACCTTCATGGGACTTGTTATTAATAATCTTTTTTTCCTTTTCCTTTTCTTTAGGATCATAATTTAAGTAGAGTTATTATTGGGTTTCTTAAAATTAAAATTACATTAGCAGTTTCATTTTATACTACTTCTACAACTAATTTAATTTAATTATTCTGTGTATTGAATTTGGGGAGATACAAGATTAATGGTGATTAATTCTGTGTATTAACGGCCATTGATCGAGTTGGGTGGTGTTTGGAGAATCTAAAAATAGGTGTTCACTCAGTTAGTGTAGTGGCCAGCATGTTATTGCTAGCTGTGTAGTCTGCAGATAAATACTCCCTTATTTTTGGAAGTGGTTAGTATGAAGTTTATTTTGAGGTAGCCTATTAATTGACACATGTAATATTGACACGCAGCATTTAGTCATTGTATGCCAAAGATTCTATTTACCAATTAACCAATTTTTCAAAAAAATAACTTCATGCTAACCGGATCTCTTATTTTCATATGTTAAAAATACTATTTTCACATGTTATATTTGATCACTTCAAAATATAAAATTATTATTATTGAATTTTTAATAATTAATTTATGATTTATTAATTTAAATTTAATATATTGATAGATATTTTAAATGTTTATAAATATTATTAACTCTAAATATTTTAAATAAGTAAAGTAGCTAGGGGGCATATTAATCTATATGCATGTACTTTGGCTCACGTAAATGGTAAAGAAAGAGAAAATTAATTCGACAGTATTGCTTGTGTTTTCATTTATTTGTGACTTTATTTCCTTTACTCACTTTTTTTTAATATATATTATGTGTGTACTTCTACTTCTACTTATACTTAGTACTTATACAGCTTAATTTTCCCAACTTCTATCTTCTTCTTTTTTTCTTTTTTTTCCTTTTTTCTTCTTTTCATATATTCCTATTTGTGGTGACATGAGCAATTGAGTCAGCTTTTATTCTTTATAGAGGTGTTTGGTAGTTGACCGATTACTGTCCAACATGATTCGATACATTAATTACCACCTGCCTCAATTATTATTTTTCCTGCCCTCTATAAATTGAAAAAAAAAATGAACTCTGTAAATTTTGTTAATACTAAATATTTTACTCTTTAATCTAATAAGTTAGTAGTTGAATAGAAATGTCATAAAAACAAAAATAAAATGTTAAACTTGAGTATATTGTATCATATTATATTATCAATAAAATGCCTTTTTATGTAACAAAAAAAAAACAAAATGGGACGGTAATAGTAATAACCATTCAAACTAGGACATATTTTGGTGATAAGAAATTGAATACAAAATAATGTGCATGACAGTAATTAGTTATAATTATTGAATCCATCAATATATGATAAAACATTAGTTAATTATAATTTAACATATTATTTTTATACCTAATTTGGAGGTATATTTTGACAACCTAAGATTGCTCTTATTTATAAGCAATAAGTCTAGGCAGACAGATTTTTTGGACCGGTCCAAATTATTTTTTTTTGCTTCGACTCTTAAAAAATATATAGTATTTATTTTATTTGAATTTTTACAGAATTCAGTGATTTAGGTATAATTTGAATACATATAAAAAATAGTGTTGCACAGACTGTATAACATTATTTTTTATATATATCTAAATTACACATAAATTATTAAATTATATAAAAATTTTAATTAAAATAAATACTATACATCTTTTTGATAGTCAAAGAAAAAAAAAACAACCTAAATTTGGACGTGTCCAAAAAAACTGTCTGTGTAGAACCACTCATAACTCATTTATAAGATGTCAATCCTATCATTAAAGATACCAACTGGGACGATTTATAATGAGTTAAGATTTAACCCAAATTAATACAAACACAGAATTGAGTCTTGATCCAGACGTGTGGTGGGTCCGAATCATTACAATAATATTAAACCAATGAATTCTTTGATTGTGGACTATATATATATATAGACTATGAACTGGTTTAATGAAGACGGTCAAAATTTTAATAAGTTTATTACTAAGGTAATAAAAAGTCATTATATTATCTGTGATGAATTAAAATAATTCAAACTAATACTATTAAAATAATGAATCGAAAACACTCTTTTGTGGATCCCACATAGGAAACAATTGTGACGCAACACACATTAGAGTTGTCTCATGAATTTCATGGTAACTATTTCTATAAATAAGTTGCTCGTATAATGCATGTGATAATATATGAGCGGTTATATGTGATAGTAAATTTGTTGTATTTTTATTTATAAATTTTATACTAATCACTTTCGTATTCAATGTTGTAAAACTTACGCATATCCTTCTTGTTTTTGTGGGACTAATTTAATTGTCTTTTTAAAGTCAATTTTTTTTAAAAAAATAATTTAAAATTGACATACATTCTTTTAATTTTAATCAATATAATGATGAATGTTATAAATTATCTAAAAATATTAGTCACCGTAAATTTTATTATTTCATAATTTTTAATAAGTCGTCTTAATTTTGAGATTAAAAATATTTTAAATTAACTTTAAAAAATTAACAATAATTTGGAAGTGATTAAATTGTCAATGTCAACTCCATATGAGGACTTGAGATTGATAGGTTATGATTCTTAGAAACTAACCTAGCTATAGCTCAGTAGTTCAGACCAAAAGTTGGTTTAACTATTTTTAAAAGAAATATTAGAGTGAGTTTGTATAAACTACTACATTTAAACGGCAAAAAGCACTATTATCGTTTTGTGGTTGTCGATTTATAAGCATTGAGTCATTGAACTTTAAAAAAATATAATTAGCCCACTGTGTTTTTTTTAAAAAAATAATCAGGCCATTCCGTCCAATTTTGCTTACGGACGTTAAATAAATTGTCCAAATTTCCTACGTGGCTTAAAAAAAATAAAAGGAAATGACATGTAAATGGTGAGGTGGCTTGTCTTCAACCTTCAGTCGGGTCAACCCGACCCGTGCACATATTAAACGGGTCAAAAGTCATAACTCTCTTGTTTTACTTCTAAATAACACAAATAATATATCAAAATTTTTTATTCAATTAAATCTATTACAACATGTTATTCATTTCACAGAAGTAAGTCAAAAGATCAAGCAGATCTGGCCAGCCAGATATGAACTAATAGAAATGTTCCACTCGTGAGTCATGAATCCAAGTTCAATTAGTTTGTATTAGATAAATCAATGTCTGATTTTATTTTTTTGTTTCTAGATAAGATCCTCAAGTCAGATCTATCTGTCAATTAGGGTGCGATTCAAATTCTTCATCATCGATGCCGAGTAATTTTTTTCTAATAACTCCATTACGCGCAAAACCTAACCTAATGTTCATTCGTATTCCACCATCAGTAACTACATCAACATCATGAAGTCCAACACCAATAAAAATGAAAAGGAAATCTGCATCATAGATCTGAGTCGGTCACGCCAAGATCTATTTCATCTTCTTCTTTCTCTCATTGTTTATTTGTTGTGTGAAGAAGGAAATTGTTAAGAAGAAGAGGCAAATTTTAGGTCTTGGTATGAAGAAAGAAGATGGTGGTGGGATGGATGTGGGTCTCCTGGTATGAAGAACAAAAGAAGAGATGGTTCAAATTGTTTTACAAAACAGAAAGTAGAGAAAAGATGTGATTTTCGTGATTTGGTTCTCTTAAATTAGTCAACTTTCTTTAATCTTTTTTGCCTTTTCTAATCTTATTAAGATTTTTTTTAAGCTTATCAAAAATGAAATAATTAAAATAATAAAATTAAAATAAATATTTGAAATTAATGGTTTTTATCCAATAATTTAATATCAGCAAGATGAACGATTAATTAGAGTATGGGGTATATGGCGAAATTTTTGACATCACGCAATAAGTGAATTAAATTTTACTGCTCAGGATTCAAGTTAATCTGAATTAACCGCATCCGAATTAGCTACTTTCAAAAGGTATTGAATAACGTTACTCAACTATGTGAATCAAAGAGTTTGCATCAATTATGACGTGGAAGTAAATTTGGACCAGATATTTGAGCAGATACCCAAGAGCATATAGGACTAATAAGTGACCATTGACTTACCCCGATAAAGATCAATATAGGACCGAAAAGGATTTGAGGCTTCCATCGAATGGCCAACATAGTCGAACCATACCTCCTTACACCACTAATTAATAGTAACCGTGACTCACGGTCTGCTTATCAAACCTCCCATCGATCAATATAGGACCAAAAAGGACTTGGCGCTACCATCCAATGGCCAAAAGTCCACACGTCATACCTCCGCCGGACGATAACGACCTATTGCTGACGATCGGAAGATTATCACCCGACAAGATCAGATATAGGACCAAAAGGACTGGGGCTACCATGAATGGTATCCTGTAGTCCACCGTCCTGGCTTACCATCGATGGCCATTGGAGTGACCATCGAGCTTATCACCCTGGATAAGATCCATAGGACGGACTTTGGGGCTACGCATCGAGATGGCAAAGAGTCCATCGCCTTCCTTACACCATCGGACGATAGTGACCATTGACCATCACCTTGATAAGATCAATATAGACCAAAAAGGACTTGGGCTACTTATTAACGGGCCAAAGGCAAGTTTCACCATACTCTTAGATATCGGTTTTGATAGTGACCGTCGACTTATCACGACGATAAAGATCGATATAGGACTGGACTGGGGCTACCAACGATCTCCCAATGAAATCTAACAAGCTCCTAATGTGACCAATGCTGACCATCGACTTATCACCACTGATAAGATAATAGGACCAAAAGGACTTGGGGCTACCATCGAATGGGCCCGATATTGAGTCTCACCACACCTCCTTACCATTTCGGACAGCATCAAGACCCGTTGATAATTTTATGAAAAGTGATTCTTTGATCGAGCTTCATATGTATCTGACAGTGAAGACATCTTCAATAAAATGACTTGAACTTTATTGAACCTACTTAAAGCCGCAGCAGATCCCGTACCGGTGTATTCTTGATCTCGACCATCAAGTGCCTTTAATCGATAAGTCTTCATTTGGGCTTTGGCACTTGATGGATCTTCCCAATCTTATATTAGCTTCGATTCCTCGAGCTTTCGACCGGCGAGTGTAAGAACGGCTCTCACGACTTCAATCTCCTTCGAATCTCGTTTGAGCGCCACTTGTTATAATGTTTGCCACCCGCCCGTTGATCAGCGACGATTTAATTAACCCACCAAAGCTTCTCTCAGACTCGGTTCAAGTGTCAAGTTAGCTTTAGGTCCTTCATCATTTGTAGATTTCATCGAATTGGACGATTTCCAACTGCAGAATCCGATCTCGACTGGGACTATCTATCGTTACAATAGGCAATCGGAAGGCCGAATCCTCTGTAGTAGTCCTCGGCGTGTAGCTTCCCCATATGCCCTGACCGCAGCCAATTCTGTACTGCCATCTCCCCAGCTTCGTCGATCTTGAGCCAATTCAGATTCGGCCGTTGTCTGTTGGAATGTCATTCTCGCTTACCCATTCGATTGTGGATGATAACCTAAAAAGCTTCCGTAGCTTGAATAAATCGCATCAAAATTCTTGGAATTTTGAACCCATTTATCCGATATGGACATCAATAGATAAAAATACTTTAGACAATCCCGTTCGAGGTCGAATTACGTAGTCAACAAAACTTTAAACACCACTTTTGTCGATCAAGTGGTTTCTTCTACCAACTTAGTCATATAATCAATAGCAACTTCCGGCTTAACTCAATCTTTAGCTTTAAGTACTATGGTCCCAATATATCTACCCCCTTTCATCGGACGAGTAGGGTATAGGAGATAGATAAGCATAACTATCCGCTGGGCGATGTAGAACGGACTAATGGCTTTTTCAGATCTTGACGCACTCTGTACTTTCTTTGAAAATTGTTTTACCAATAGTAACGCATATTACTTTGGTGTCTTTATTGCAGCGCCAAATATCTTGGCAGACATGATGATCGTATGAGTTCCGTTTCAAGCGAACTTCCCAGAAGAGTTACGGTAAGCAACTAAACATTTCAATAATGGTGAGGGAAAATGCGATCGATAAAGATCCCCATCAATAAAATCTAAATTAGTACTCTTCAAACTTGATTTTTCTTTGCCGAATCGATCCAAGGAGGTACGCCGTCTCGCCAAATACTCGATGGGGTATCGTCCATGAGTTTGTTACATCGATGCATTCATTCGTTTATTGACACACCATTAACTTCCCAAATTTCCGAACTGATCCATGAAGAGACATCTGCATCGTGTAGTGGCCAATTTAAATAGCCTCACTTCTGATGGAAATTATCGTTGCGCTTCTATAGCTCAAACTCTAGACGAAGCAAAAAATTGAAGTTGGTTTCTTAACTCCACTTGAATATTGTATCATTCGGGTTCCCAAGAGTCATAATCCGATGAGCATTTGCATTATTTGGATATGCTTAACGTACCAATCGAGAACATTGGACTATAGATCTTTAATCATTGGATTTCCACTCTTCACCGTGCTGGACTTTTGACCGTTGCTTTTGCGGAATGTTGTCCAATCCCTCCGGACTCATTATTCGCTGCTTTAAATCGTGTCGAGCTCCATCTTGCATCAGGAACCTTAAATGCTCCTCGGATTATTGTAGCTCATTCCAGGGAATAAATGATGGCGTAGAAGCATCAGCATAAACGCGCTCCATAGCGATTCGCAGTCTGATTTCCAAGCTAGACGACATAATGCTGCTTTCGTCGATCAAGACCTCTATTTCGGTTCCTTCTACCGCTGTCTTGTTGGTGATGCGTACGATTCTACCTTAAAAAATGACCCGAAACGTTTCTTCAAGGCAAAAGCGTCACGGATGATAGGATCACGAGTCAAAAAATGTTGACGAACAATTCCATAACGCCTATTGTATTTTATTTGCTGAGACCTGGTACTTGGCTTGCCCATCTCTCTGCTTTGACCTTCTTCTTAATATTTTGATTGTACTGTATTTTACTTGGCGTTCAGAATTATGATCGAAAGGCATCTTCTGATATTACGAACCTCCTTAAGCCTTGACATCGATTCAAATTAGCGTAATAGGCAGGATTTCCCAGTGTAGATACCACCTAGTCTATTAAGGAGGCCTCGATGCCTTTATCCGACCGGATAAACTTGAAATTTTCGGCGCTGGTACGGGAAAAGGAGGTTGGATTAACATTTTATGAATGACGAAAGTTATCGCACCTTGATAAATCGCCACGAAGTGTCTTACGCATTCTTCATACCTTCCGATCATGTCGAAGATAATCTACATCAACATCATGAAGTCCAACACCAATAAAAATGAAAAGGAAATCTGCATCATAGATCTGAGTCGGTCACGCCAAGATCTATTTCATCTTCTTCTTTCTCTCATTGTTTATTTGTTGTGTGAAGAAGGAAATTGTTAAGAAGAAGAGGCAAATTTTAGGTCTTGGTATGAAGAAAGAAGATGGTGGTGGGATGGATGTGGGTCTCCTGGTATGAAGAACAAAAGAAGAGATGGTTCAAATTGTTTTACAAAACAGAAAGTAGAGAAAAGATGTGATTTTCGTGATTTGGTTCTCTTAAATTAGTCAACTTTCTTTAATCTTTTTTGCCTTTTCTAATCTTATTAAGATTTTTTTTAAGCTTATCAAAAAATGAAATAATTAAAATAATAAAATTAAAATAAATATTTGAAATTAATGATTAATAATTAATCATTAACTTGTAAAATAATTATTTTATTTTTATTTTAAAAATTAATTATTTTATTTTAATTATTAATCATTCCGGTTAAAAAAATCATTAACTTGTAAAAAATCATTTTGCCACATAATTAATCATTCCCAAAAATCATTTTAAAATTAATAATTTTTTTACAATTTAATAATAAAATTAAAATAAATATTTAGAATTTTTGCTAATTATATCAAATTTTCTATTTTATGTTATTTATGTACTTACCTTTTTTATATCATTAAAATATATATTAGTATTAATTTTTTTAAAAAATAATTATTAAAAGAAAGGAAAAGAGATAAGAAAAATAATACAAATAAAGAAAATGAATTAAAATATTTATTTTAATTTTATTATTATTTT
This sequence comes from Panax quinquefolius, assembly GCA_020205615.1. NCBI lineage: Eukaryota > Viridiplantae > Streptophyta > Magnoliopsida > Apiales > Araliaceae > Panax > Panax quinquefolius. The sequence continues at coordinate 16,275,929 of CM035169.1, read as the reverse complement.
AATTATTTGTTGCCTCGTAATTAATGCTTTTTAATTTTTATTTTTGTAGAAATTAATATAATGTTGTAATAGATCTCATTGATACAAAAAATTGATATATTATTTGTATTATTTGGAAATACATTTATAACATGGTGTTTTTAAAGAAACATTAAATGCTAAAGTTAATTACTTAAATAATAATATCTCAAAGTGTAGTAAATAGTACTTATATATTTATATGGCACTTCTTCCCTTCCCGCCCATTAAAAGCTGGGCTAAACTCCATATATATACACATTATATTATTCGCAAATGTTCCCAATTAAAAATTATTTGATAAGTGTTATTTTTTGTGTATGAGTTGAAATTGAATCAACAGGATTTTACTTTTTATTTACTAGTATTATTTACCAACAGTAATTGATGTAGTAATAAGTAAGACTATAAAATGAGTAAAACAATTCGGATTCGATTAAGTTGATTCGTTCATTAAAAATTCGATTTAAGTTCATTTCGAAATATAAATGATTCAAATATGAAGCGAAATTTAAAATTCATAAAATACTCGAACATTCTAAAATTGTGGTTTTCTATTTATACTCGGATCATATTCGCTCGAAAAGTTCAAATTGTCCGGACTCGATTCGAGATCGTACTTGACTCGATAGCTAAACGAAACTCGATCAAACTTTATAAGATATCTTTCAATCAAACTTTATCAGATCTTTCGATAAATTTTATAATCAAATCTGAAACAACTCAATATTAATTTCAACTCTGGTTCATTTACATCCTTAGTAATAAGCTTGTACTTTAATCATATATGTACAAAATCCTAAATTAGTTACTATTTTTATACTGAAAAACTGCTGAATTTCAGTTTTCTCAGAAAATAAATTAATTTAGTTTTAGAGCTAAAAATTTCCTCCTTTTTTTTTTAATTATTAATTTTACAATATCAAAAGAGACAACTTGAAGCCCACGGAATCATGAAGCCCATATTAGCTAAAACATAGGACCTTTTTTTTGGGTATATGAAATAGCATAGGACCGACCGCTAAGCCCAAGAGCTTTTGTCTTTTGTTAAACGGACCAATATACACATACATACTGTGCCGTCATCCTCTTCCATATGTTGTGCTTTCACTCGCCCAATCCACGAGTACGGCTTATTTAGTCCAGAATATCTCGATTGATTGGTCCATGTACAAGTTAGTATATAGGAGGAGGAGTATATACATCCAGCTAAATTTAGCTGCTTCGTATCGTATCGTACCGTACCTGATCTTTTCGTAATTTAATTTCGTAGTAATTTCTACGGCAATCATTCATTCCTACGAATTCCCCTGGTCATTGTTCTACCAGATAAACAGAGGAAGAAAAGGAAAAGGAAAAGGAAAAGGAAAAGGAAAAGGGAAATATTTTTCCCAAAGGTCTGGTCAATCGAAGGAAGAGAGAGAAAGTGAGGGGGAGAGAGTCTCTGTATTTTGTTTTTACAGAAATTTCTGGATCTCTCTCCTCACCATGGGTCTCTGGGAAGCTTTTCTCAACTGGCTTCGAAGGTTTGCTTCCCCTCTCTCCCCCTCTATCTATCTAGATTTAATTTTGAAAATTTTTTACTACATTTTTTTCATGTATCCCTATATCTATCTATACTTGAATTGCATGTTAAACATTCTTTCTCTGAATGCCAATCTGACAATCTCGATATCAATGAAATGTTTGATTATTTATGTTTACTTTTTCACACACATCCACATTCATTTTGCATATCTCTGTAAAAAAAAATTATACTTTTTCTTTAAATTTGAGAAAGGTATGGTCTTGCATTTGATGAAGGATCTGTGTTGTGTTTTTGCTTCAAGTTTCGTTTTCCGAGGACTTTAGGCTTTAATTTGTTGAATTCAGTTTTACTCTGTGAATTTGATTCATCATTGTATGGGATTTTTTTTATTGTGTTGTATGTGAGCTAATATTATGTGCCTTTTGTTGTGAACTTATGATCACGAATACTATTAGTATGTTTAGGGTTGATGGATGATGTCTAAAATGCTGACATAATTTCAATTCCTCATGTTTACTTTGTAAGATTTTTTTATTAGCTTTTTGAAAATTTCGTGTGGATACCAACAGAGAAGCAAACACTAAGAAAACCACAAAATGGTAAAATGCAGAAGAATGAAAATTATCAACTACCAAACATTAGCCTCACAGAAATCATATGTGTAGACGCCTTATCAAAATGCCATCAGTGATGAAAACTTTTCATTTCCAGCTATCAGTTGGGATTTTCTTTTGGGTGATACCTGTTCTATAGGGAGACTAAATGGTGCAGGGACAACATCTGCAAAACTACAAAGCAATGGGTATCTTGCATACAATGAAGAAACTGTGTCGATAGCTGAAAGATCTGTTCTAGTTTCTAGGTTGTCTTTAGCTTCAGAAGGTGTAAACAAAACTGTATAGTTTCAGACATGGCATAATTACAGTCCCCTTTTCAGTGTTACAGTCCAGCTACACTTAATGAGATTCAATGAAGTTGTTGATTGGTGGATGATAGGATTACGTAATGTGTTAGGTGAATGTAAGTATTGTAGGTGAATTCAGACTTGAGAACACAGTAGATTTCAAAAACTCTAGCATATTGGCCGTTGTTAATTCACAAATTGTTCTCTGGCCTTCAATTCCTTCTGTTTACTCATCACTGATCTTGATCCATAAGGATGAGGGTTTCTCAGCACCAGTTACTTCTATAGGGACATTACATGTTTTTGTACTATTAGTTCTTTTCTTATTGTAGTTCATATATAAAAATATGTTGCTTCAAACCTGTTAAGAAACACTTGCTTGCAGATGTATAATGACAGTATCTTATATGAACTGTTGATACCCATAGGGAAATGTGTTGCATTTTAGATATGGCCTTCTGAATTAGGCATTCTTGACTAACCTTCAATAAAGCTTAATGAGCTGTTTTCTCTTGAATTTCTTATTTGAAATTATTGGAGTTGAGCAATTCTAGAAGGGGAAAACATAGGTTTTTAGAGTTTCTGGTTATCTTTGATGTCACGTCATTTGTTCATGAGAAAATCTTGGAGATATTTATTTCTGCTAAATGCGTCAACTTCCTACTGTGAATATTAATCAAGAAAAAATCAAATTTCTGCTGTGAAATGCATGATCTCATTGTATTATTTTATGATTACAGCCTCTTTTTCAAGCAAGAAATGGAGCTTTCTTTGATAGGGCTTCAAAATGCTGGCAAAACTTCACTTGTAAATGTTGTTGCGGTAATAAAACATTTTTACATTTTTATTATGGAAAATGATATTTCCACATGAAAACCGTCGCTATAGATCCTATAGCGACAGTTTTCTATAGCGACGGATGCTATACATCTATAGCGACACTTTTCACGTGAGAATATCAAAAAGTGTTGTGGAAATATCAATTTTCTTTTATTATCTTTCTTTAACTTTATCTATTATATTGATGTCCAACTTTATGGTCTTATTTTGATGTGTGGAACTGGCTCTTTGGTCTCATTCTTAGACCGGTGGATATAGCGAAGACATGATTCCTACGGTGAGTTCCTACTCTTAAAGGGGATTATTTAAGCAGTTTTCACTTGGGCTGATAGTGAACCTTTCTCCAAGTTGCTAAATATGTTTTTTGGGTGTGACAATTTTCACCACGTTATTCTGAAGGTAATTAAGCCATGGGGTGTTTTTTGATTTGCAGGTAGGATTTAATATGCGGAAGGTTACTAAAGGAAATGTGACAATTAAGCTGTGGGATCTTGGAGGTCAACCCCGATTCCGTAGCATGTGGGAGAGATATTGTCGTGCTGTGTCTGCTATAGTGTGTGTAACTATTCCTCTAGCTCATATGACTTATAGTGGTTTGCAAAGTTATTGGAGATAAAATGATGATAAACACGTCTTTTAATTCTTTTGTGGAGCATTTTTAGTTTCATTTTCTTAAAAAAAAAGATTACACTTCTTAGCCTTAATTTGCATAGTATGGTAACGAGATGGGACTAATAATGAAATGATAGCATCCTTATGTATCCAAGTTTCTTGTTGATTAACCTTCAACAGATAATATAGGTAGTTTAAGACATTTGGGAAGATAATTATTTTAAAATTTTACTGGATGTTATCTAAACCAAGTTTCAGCTTGAATGTCCTCCTCCTCTTTTTTCTCTCCCTAACCTGTGCATGTGATTTTTACAAGTTTAGCTTTTTGTGGGCAGAGAAATCCTTTCTCTCTCCCTCCCCCCCCCCCAACCCCCACCCCCACCCCCACGCCCACACAAACACAAACACACACCTCCATAGTTGCAGCAAGTGAATGAATTTCAATTAGACATTTTTGAATAATAGCACTTCTCAAAGATGATGAAAGATGAGGTGATTATGATACTGTCATACCGGTAAAGGTCTGATATATTCTAGAAAGATTATTTTTCTTCTCTCTCCTTTTTTTTTTCATTCTGCAAAAAAGGGGCATCTTTTGAATCGTTGTAATCAACCTTAGGTCTGATATATTCTAGAAAGATTATTTTTACTTCTCTATAGATAGGGTCCCATGTACCGTTTGTTCTAGAAAGGTGATTAGGGTCTTCTGATGGTATGAGGACTTGGCTAACTCTTTAAAACTAAATCTTTCTTGCAGTTATGTTGTTGATGCTGCTGACCCTGACAATCTCAGCATCTCCAAAAGTGAACTCCATGATTTGCTGAGCAAAGCATCGCTCGGTGGTATCCCTCTGCTGGTGTTGGGCAACAAAATTGACAAGGCAGGAGCACTGTCTAAGCAGGCCTTGACTGATCAGATGTAAGTGGATACAGAGTTTCATTCCCCTGATTGATGTATTCATAGCTTTCCGTCTCTGCCTTTTTCTTTTTCTTCCATTCTGTTGTTGTGAATGACATGATAAAATGTGCAGGGGGCTGAAATCTATAACTGATAGAGAGGTATGCTGCTTTATGATATCATGCAAGAACTCAACGAACATTGACTCGGTCATTGAATGGCTTGTTAAGCATTCCAAATCAAAGAACTAAGGAACTAGCTTATTTCTTGTTGCTTGGGAAAGTAATTGTCAAAATTTCTTAAAGATGGGATGTTTGGGTTTTTGATGATAGTTGTTCGTCCTAACTTGGTTGTCATGTTGTCTTGCTGCTTCTTTCTTCTGAGCTGCTGTGTATTGTACATTAAGTTATTATTTCCTGATTGAGAGAGGAGTTTTGTTGGGTAATATGAAGAATCTTCGAGTCTCCTGTTCTTTTTTTTTTTTTTGTTTACATGGTGATCGGGGGCAGGGCATTGTAGTTTGGATTGTGGTTAAGCATCACCTTTCATTTGAAGTCAAGAGTTTAATGGTATGGGGTCATTTAACACTCTGCCCATAGCATGACCAAACATAAGATTCAGGGAGACATTTTGGCTTTGGATAATTTTTCAAAAGAAAGACTACTGCTTCAAACTTACTAAATGTTAAATAAAATTCTCACTAAATTAATACATCAGTCAGCAACTCAAGCTGCCTGGCTTACGTTTGTGTTAACTTAACCCTCCATATTTTACTTGGCCTTTTGTATCTCTGCTTGAATCATTAGCCGAATTTCTAACTAGCTAATATAAGGGTACAATTTTGTTTCACAAAGAAGACTTTATTTTATTCGACGCAAGTTGCAGAATCATACTTTTGTTTACCCAAAAAAGAGTTAAATTTAAATTCATGCTTCAAATTTCATTTTATCCTCAAGTATTCCATGTGTTTTTCTCTCAATAGTCTCAAATGTATCAGATAAATAATTATAATTGTGAAATATATTAATACATTACATTATAATTGTGAAACGTATCAATACATTGAATTGGGTATAAATATAAAGGTGTCTTACTTATTATATATCTTTTCAAAAAGATTACAAGTAATACGCAGTGCAGTCTGCACGGATGGGTCCAATTTAAGTATAGTTGCGACTTTTGTACAATATAATTAATAAATATAAATTTAACCAGAGTAATTTTTTCTTATTTTTACCATGAATTCATTAACTAGATTTGAGAAACAAAATCTTTATCATAGTTTATAAGAGGGTAAATCTACTAAGTTTTAAGTATTTTTTTGGTATTGGCCTTTTCTTTTAGTTAACACAAATCGATCGAGCTCCTTTTTATTTAAAAATTTGATATTGATTATTCATCGCGTCGTTGACCTCGCTTTACGTCACCGATCTCTAACGTGTTCATATGATTAATTTTTTTTTTTGCATTTTTTAACTTTTAAAAGAACTATCTTTACTTTTATAGAAAAATAAAAGAATTTTTGTTTTTACACTTTTTATGAAACATATGGTTTAATAAATTTTAAAAAATTCATCTAAATGGTTTTCTTATAAGGGAAAACTGGATGTCCGCTCCCTCGTTCTTGTTGTATTCTTATAATCTTATTTACGCAGACCGAACAAAGTCTTATTCTACATCAATCATTTTAGCCTAAAAGCAACAAACCAGAGCAAATTAAAGTCCCTCTTTTCCGCCGATAAGGTCTTAGCTTGAGAGTTTATTTTTCTATTAAGTAAAGAAACTTGTTTTGAGTCTTATTTGCGAGTTTATTTAAGTTTAATTAATTCTCAATTTGTTATACTAGCTGTGTTTAGGATCGGGCAAATGGTTTGGTATTTTCGATTTTTTGATTTTCTGGACCTAACTGTTTAATTAAAAAAACCTCATATTGTTATTTTAATTTTTTATTATTAATAAATAATTAATAATAATAATAATATTAATAAAAATAATAATTATATTAATTTTTCTAGTAAAATCGATACCAAATCGGCGGTTTGATATACCGTCAATATAACAGATAACCGATTGTCACCCCTAATCATGTTTAATGCCTCCCGACAAATATAAATATGAGGGATTTATCAAACTTTGTCAGTGAATGATTTATTAAGATGAACCGTAAATTTAAAATCTTTCTATTTTTAGATAGATTCATTCATGGCCGATGAGGCGATGAATATAACAGAAACAATTGCAAAATTGCGAGGGAATTTCATGTCAGTGGACTTATGAGTAATCTTCTATCAATTTCTTCTTATTACTTCTACATCTCATTCCTACTCCTCATACCCCAATTTTATTCAGTTTCTATCAATTTAGTATTTTAGGGTTTTGATCAATTCTTGTAAATTTGGCTGTACAAATGAAAACCAGTTACTTGAAATTTAAAGTATCAAAACCTTAGATGGAAGAAGCGAACATGATGGATTGAAGGAATGGGAAGAGAAGAAAAATGGTTTCTGAGTTTTAAAGTTTTGCCCTTTCGCTAAGGATCGTACGCCGTCGTTTGAGTGAGCTGCCTGCGTTTTCTAACCAATATACGAGGGACTGAAAATCCAATTCATCTCCTTATTTTAAAAAAAAATTCCCCAAAAGATAAACATATTTACGGGAAATGTTATTTTCGTAACTGTCGGCTTTAAAAAACCTTACCCTGTTCTCAATTTGCTGTGCAACCTCAATTTCATAGCTTCCTAACCATGGAAACTTCAACAGGAGCTCCTCGGCTCCCGACTCCGGCGATCGGACTAAACCCCATTGAGGTTGATAATAAAATCAAACGAAAGCTCCTGAAGCAAGGGGTTTACCCAACTCCCAAAATCACCCACACCCTCCGCAAGAAAAATCTCCACAAAACACTTCGCAAATCGAAAAAGCTTTCTCTCTCCTCCCCTGAACCATCTCTCTCTGACGCCCAGAAGCAAGAACTAGCTGAGGAAGCTCATTTCCAAACCATAAAGGCCGAATACAAGACCTTCAACAAAGCCATAAATGCAAAAATGACAGGAAAACCTTGGGAGAGGTTGGAAAGAGGGAAATTGAGGGATCTTTCGAGTTTGAGTAATGAGTACGGGGGAGAGAAGTTGAAGTCGGAGCATTTGAGAGAATTGAGTCATATTCTTGAAATTGAGCGCGATAAATTCAGGTGGCTTCTAGATGACGATATTGAATTGGAACAGGGATTGGTAGATGACCAGAGGCCTAATTGGACCCCCCCAAGCGCCGTGGCGGTGATTCGGAAGCAATTCAATTTCTTGTTGATAGGTTTGCGAGTGATAAAGTATTGTGTGTATGAGAGGGGTAAGTGTGTGTTTATGGCTAATGAATGGTAGATGGTTATCATTTGTAGGCTGAGTGACACAGAGCTGACTATGAAGGACTGGAAGTTTAGGAGAATGATGAAACAGTCACAGTTGCAGTTTACTGAAGTACAATTGATGAAGATATTGGAAGGGCTTGGTGATAAGGGTCAGTGGAAGCATGCATTATCTGTTGTGGAGTGGGTTTACAACTCTAAGGAACACAAACAATATAAGAGCAGGTGTATGAGTTGTTTTTGTTTTTGCAATTTCGTTGCTCTGATGTTAATAGTATAAATGTTGCTCCTTTTTTGTTTTGTGAAGTGTGAACTGTGAAGTAAATTTGTGCATTTTGTAGGTTTGTATACACAAAACTCTTGGCAGTTCTTGGGAAAGTGAGAAAGCCTCACGAAGCTCTTCGGATCTTCAATTTAATGCTTGTAAGTAATACTCAACAGTTCTTATTAATACTTTGTGCTTCCTGTTTTGATGCTTATAAGCTAGTGTTGGACAAATTTTGATTCTCCATGTTTTTTAGGGTGACTGCCACATCTATCCTGATATGGCAGCCTATCACAGTATTTCAGTTACACTCGGTCAAGCTGGATTTCTGAAAGAGTTGCTAAACATTATTGAGTGCATGAAGCAGAAACCTTCCAGAAAAATTAAAAATCTGCATAGGAAGAGTTGGGACCCTGTTCTTCAACCGGATGTGGTTGTATTTAATGCTGTAAGTCATTAAGATTTCTAGACCCTGCTTCAGTTTCTAGGCTACTGTTGTTAGTAGTATAAGCATTTGATGTTTTCTGAAATAATGGACAGGTCCTGAATGCTTGTGTCCCATCCCGACAATGGAGGGGTGTGTCTTGGGTGTTTGACCAGTTGAGAAAGGGTGGTCTGAAACCTAATGGAGCAACTTATGGACTTGCAATGGAGGTAGATACTTGATTTTGAAGCATATTTACATATGGTGTTTCACACATTAGTTTTGTCGCAATAGAATAAAATGATGAAGCAATTTAATCTGGCATAGATTCTAAAACTGTAAAGAGTTGAGGGTTAAATTAGGTGGTGTGTTTTGTGGATTCAATTTGTTGAGCTGTTATGTTTTACATTCAATGCAAGGTGGATATTTTCTTTCTTTCTGTTTTCATGTTATTCATAACTTCTGCATTCGCATACCAAGGTGCGATTAATATAAATTGCATTTGTATGGTGCTTGAGATGTTGACTCACAGTTATTTGTTCCACCCTATGATATAAGCAGTAATTATAGCCCTTTCCGAAATAGAAAGGGAGGTTACACGAAAACACAACATAAATGACAAAATTATAACAAGACTCTAAGCCACAAAAGAATAGTCATAACCAATAAATGTCACAAGACAAACCATAGTAAATGTTAAACTGTCTCAAACCACAATCTAAGATATTTATTACAACTTCAATAACTAAATAACTCTATAACACAAATCGAAGTATCAAAACCTAAACAAAATATCTAAACCACTTGGATAGAAGGGAGCTCTCATCACAGTTGCCCTACTTGTCGGAAGGAAAAACACAACATGAGCCTGAAAATTGAAATAAATAACTCAATTAGCTGAATTGAACTGAAACGAACAAAACTAACACAACGAAATAGTAGCTTGAATCAAATGGTTGGGTGTTATTTCATACCGAACTCAACACAAAAATGTCTTGCCACATGCAAATCAAAACAATGTCATCAGACCGGCCGGATCCAAATGCTTGCAAAATCGGAAGGTGTGTTCGGCATAAACATCATCAATCCGCAGAACATAATAGAACAAAAAACTAAGGTCGACCCATATGTCTCCCACAACAACATCACCATGGCAATCCAAGATGTCGTGGACTAATCACACACAAAAGGTGTCATGCTTGAAGAGGATATGCATGTGGTATCCTCACATGTGATTATAGCTCGGTATACCCGACGGTATATTCTAACAAAGATATAATGTCACAACACATGCGACATCATACCAACAGAAGGGTTCTAAGTACATGTAACCTACCTACTGTTTCTAAAAATCGGCTGAGACGGTGCTTTAGGCACTAAGCGGGTCAATCACACCGCTAAGGGCCAAATCGATGAAAAAAAGCGGGCTAAGCGGAAGGCGGAAGCGGCGCTAAGGAAGGTTTTTTTTTTTTAAATTACTACCAAACTAAATCTTGATATATTTATTTTTCTAATGATTTATCATATTTTTAATGCAAGTTGTAGCATATCAAATCACAACAAAGTTAAGTGAACAAGATCAAGTCAAAATGGATAATTTTATTATAGTTGTAATTTTTGAACTTGTACCAACTTGAAATTCTATAAATGATGATACATTTGTAATATTTAGTTTAATTCAATATAATTCTTAAATTTATGTTTAGTTTCTTAAGTTTTAATATTGAATTGAATTCTTAAAATTTTAATTTTTATTATTTAATACCAATTTTGTTTATGAATAAAACTAATAAATCAAAGATATGTTAGTCATACTTAGTATATGGTATTTGTCATTTTCTTTAAGTCCTCAATTTTAAAATTATACATATTAAAATAATTTCATAATTAATAATATCAAATGTCTCATTCAATAAACTTCATACTAATTTTTAAAATAACATTTATTTAAATTTTGAAAGAGAAGAAGTACGTATATAATTATATATATGAAGATATCAAGATACTTCTTACTAGTTACTACTTACTAGTAACACTAATTCTATAATTTAATTATTTCAAGCAATGGATATATATCTTACTACTTCTATAATTTAATTATTATCTTTATTACAGATTATTTTGCTTTATATTATTGTTTTGTTAGAATAATGTAAGAAAAAATATTAAAATTGTCTTAAAATAAAAAACTCCGCCTAGGCCCCCTGGCCGCCCGCCTCCCGTTTAGAACATTACATGTAACACCAAAACACATAGATATAAAGCCCCAAAGTTACGTTAATATGTACATCTCTAAAATTAAAATAAATACTAGATGTTAATCTAATTCAAAGAGTACAACTACGAGATCTATGTATCTACGCTAACATGAAACTATCATCTTAATTTCACAAAAAACAATTATGTGAAATGATAACCAAATTCGAAATAAGGAACAAAACGAACTAATTAAATTTAACAGGAGTATCGCTGAATGACTACAGAATCCGTAGTAATACCCAAAATATATTCCAATTACGACTCGTTTAGACTCCTTCCGTCCGAATTAATTAAAAGAGTAAATTAATTAATTATAAGTTTAATAAAGTTATAACAATATTCATTAACTTTTATAATTCTGTTAAACCTCAAGCTTTTCACATCTTACCATAACTGCCATGTTTCAATTAACCAATTATGTTGCCTTATTATTATACTCCCTCCGTTACATATTAAATGTCCTAATTTCTTTTTTAGGATGTTCTAAAATAAATGTTCTATTTCTATATTAGTAACTATATGTATCATATTCTTCCTCTTATACCCTCATAATCTATTTAATATACTTATTGGGAATGTGAGAGTTACAAAAAAATGTATCTAGAAGATTAAATGACATAAGAAAGAGTACTTATTAGGATTATAGAAAAGTGAAAAAGCAATTATTGGGGTCATAGAAAAGTGAAAAAACAATTATTGGGGTCATAGAAAAGTGAAAAAGTAATTATTGGGGTCATAGAAAAGTGAAAAAATACTTCAATTAATAAGTAATTAAAAAGAGTAATTTAGGTAAAAGAAAACTTTATTACTCAAATAGAATTAGGACGTTTATTTTTGGAATGGAGGAGTACTTTATTATTTTTATAATGTTCATGCGGGTCACTAATTGTTGGACAAGAGCATTCATCCAATTTAAATTCTGTTAAGCAATTAGCCTAAAACAAGAACTAGTACAACAAGTTATACATAAATTGTAGAAATTACTTTATCTTTTATTAACTAAATTATATGGGCCAACATGCTAGTATATGATTTTTAATATCAACTTTCAATCTCTGCACCCTCTGGTTATCAATCAATATATAACATGCATATAATGCGTATCTTGAATTACAACTTGTTAACTGTTAATATAAATATGAGAAGAAAATAATATCCGTGCTACAAAACTTGCTGACTTGAATTCGGATAACCCACATAGTGATAATCAACTATAGATTAAGAAAGAAACACTCATACATATACATATATAACTTACTTGTATCAGAAATTCAAATCAATTATTGTTATTTTTATCTCATACAAATATAATCTAATCCTTCCTTTTTCTTTTTCTTTTTTCTTCTTCTGTGCGGCTGCTATCTCCTCACTCATGATCTTCCTTCAACTCGTATAATGCCAGTAAAGTTAGGTTTATTTATTAACAGATTTTATTAATTTTCCTAATTATAATAGGATTTAATATTACCCACATATAAATTAAACCCAATTAGTTTTAAGACCCAATTTTATCAAATTAATTTATTCATCACTTATTAATACTTTATTAGCCCACATATACTTGGTTACTAGTTTGACCCAAATCAAAGACAAAGTCCAATTAAAGTGTTTAAAAAAAATAGATTTACTTATTATTTTATTTTACTGGGTATTACATATAGCCTACCATAACTTGGATGATGTTATTGGTTGTAAAGTAAATCATGTGTTCTACCCTGTTATGGTATTCTATCATGTTACCTGAAAGAACACGATTTTAAAGTTATGTATAAATAGAGAATTAATACATGGTTGTTATAATCCCTTTTCAAGCTGAAAGATTGTCTCAGTGGCCATGATACAGTTATGTACCCACTTATATTCAGTGTTCTAAAAATCCCCGACTAGGTCCGCCTAGGCGGGACCTAGGCGTTAGACCCCCCTTGGCGCCTCGCCTATGCGCTAGGCCCCCCTAGCGCCTCACATAGGCCCAAGGCGGCAAAAAAATTCCTCTTGTACCAACTACCCAAACCAGATCTTGATATATTTATTTTTCTAATGATTTACCATATTCATAATACATGTTGTAGCATATCAAATCACAACAAGAAGTGAACAATATCAAGTCAAAATGGATAATTTTATTATAGTTGTAATTTTTTGAACTTGTACCAACTTTAAATTATATAAATGATACATTTGTAATATTATATTTAATTCAATATAATTCTTAAATTTATGTTTAGTTTCTTAAGTTTTAATATTGAATTAAATTCTTGAAATTTTAAATTTTATTATTTAATAACAATCTTGTTTATGAATAAAATTAATACGTTAAAATATGTTTGAACTTTGAACAATTGCATGTTTGTGTTTGAACTTTGACATTAGCAATATGAATGTGTTTGAACTTTAAGCAAATGCTTTTATTATCTTTATTATAGATTGTTTTTATTTATATTATTGGCAAGATAAAATTTTTTACAATAAAAAATCGAATTGGAAAAATTGTGTTCCAAAATTCCATAGGAAATATATTATCCTCAAATTATATTTGTAGTCGAGCCTTACAAGAAGTGCTTGTTAAAAGGTAATGCTGCAATCTGGAAAGTATGAACTTGTCTACGAGTACTTCGGCAAGATGAAAAGAAGCGGGGAAGCTATAAAAGCCCTTACTTATAAAGGTACTTTTGTTTTATGTTTTACTGTCAAAGATTCAATGATTGCCAAATGGTTCCTTAAACATGGTTTTCCTTTAATCTTAGTACTTGTCAAAGCCTTCTGGGAGGACGATAAAGTTAATGAAGCTGTTCGGGTTGTTAGAGACATGGAACAAAGAGGGTTGGTTGGAGCAGCCTGTGTATATTACGAGCTGGCGTGCTGCCTTTGCAACAATGGGAGGTGGCTAGAAGCTATGGTGGAGGTTGGTTCTTTTATCTACTCTGTAACTGAGATGGTGCAAATCATAATTATCCTTTGAATTGTTTTGTTTAGATTTAGTGGCAAGACTTTTTCTAGTACCTAGAATAATCTTCACTGATTTGGTGGATTTGCAGTATCACAACCTCCTCTATTTCTGTGGAAATTATGCTGGGTTTGGATTTAGGATTGAAGTGTAGCTGTCCTCTAGGAATTGAAATTTAATCTTCACTCAAGAAAAAGAGAATGCTAAAAAGCGGCTTGTATGTCCACATTAGAGATACATTTCTTGAACGACTACTTTTATGGTAATTTTAATTTTCCAAACTTGTCCCTAACATTTGCTAGAAATGTCATAGTGGTGGCATGATAGTTTTCAGTCTACAATTAAGGAATGGCATGTTGGGAACTTCATGTCACTTTATAGTCTAAACTCTAAAACTAGAAATGTATCTCTAATTTGGAATGGAGTATAAAGGACAGTGTATCTCTAATTTTGAAACAAAGGGAGTATATATTAGGTACTGGTAGACCACTACATTTACATCTCCTTACATATTTGCCTGCAGATTGAGAAGCTGAAAAAACTTCCTCGCGCCAAACCTTTAGAGGTTACCTTCACTGGCATGATCTTGTCTGCCATGGATGGTGGACATGTTGACCATTGCATAAATATCTTCAAGCGCAGTAAAAATCATTGTGCTCATGGCATTGGGATCATAAATGCAATGCTGAAAATTTATGGCCAGAATGATATGTTTTCAGAAGCTAGAGAACTATTTGAGAATATCAAGAGAGATGATTTTGATTCAAACACTGGCCCAAATGATTATAGTTCCTCTCTAATCTCGGATGCATACACTTACAGCTCAATGCTTGAGGCTTCTGCTGCTGCTCTCCAATGGGAATATTTTGAGAATGTGTACAAGGAGATGGTTCTATGCGGGTATCAGCTTGATCAAAGTAAACACGCATCCCTACTTGTAAAAGCATCTATAAATGGGAAGGTACAATTTGTAGCTGTTTCCTCTATAAATGGCTTTTGTTAGATCCTTCTGAACTGTATTTCCTTGGAATCAAACAAGTAATCTGGTCCTCTTAGCTCTTTCTGTCAGTTTTTCTGGGCAATATTGACTTTCATAATTGAACTGTTTGTTTCTTTTTCATCTAATCCTTCTCAACTATATACCCTCCCTTGAACGAAAACAAGAAATCTGATCAAGTTCTATTCCTGAGGTTCCTATACTCTTTAGTACATTATACTCTGTAATTTGTTGTCCACTAAAGTTTAATACTTTAAAATTTAAATTTTGTATTTTTTTTCCTGTTTGGTCCTTTATTGTGCATGGAATGATTCACTTGTCTGCCAAGGAGAAAGGTTTGTTACTTGGTTTTGTATGTTTAAGCCTTTTGGTGTGGTTTATTTTGTGTCTATATCTGAAGTCGCTATAGAAAAATAATGCAATATGATTTATTAATTAACATTGGTGGTATCGATGTTGAAGCTGTTGGGAAACTATAAGGTTATACCAACATATTTTAACATCCCCTCTCAAACACGGAAAGGGAAGAAATAGAAGATGAAAGAGATGGTAGAGGGGAAAAGGGGGATGTAGGACCTTGTTCGTTACTTTTGTAACAGCTAGTATAAGATTCACATTATTTAGTGTGTGCTTGTATACCTGTGGTCAAATTGAGAAGTTTTTCAGTGAGCTATCTCTTGGAGAAGTCAGAGATTTATTCTATCTTTTAACTTTTTTGTTCTTCATGCAGTGCTGTTTGCTGGAGCATGCATTTGACACAACGTTGGAAGCCGGTGAAATACCTCATCCATCATTCTTCACTGAAATGGTATTTCAAGCCACTACTCAACAGGATTATAGACGAGCTGTTGCCATTGTTAACACTATGGCTTATGCCCCATTTCAAGTGAGTGAAAAGCAGTGGATGGACCTCTTTGAGGAAAATAGAGATAGGATTAGTAAGGATAGTTTAAAGAAACTATTAGATTCGCTCTGCAGTCAAGATTTAGTGAAGGAAGTGTCCGTCTCAAACTTACTAAGGTTATTGCAATCTCTCTGTGTATCTACCAGTACAGAGAACAGTTCAAATTTGATGGTTTGTGGTGAAGAAATCATAGGGGAATCTGGCAAGGGATTTGAGGCTGATGGAAATTTTTCTGCGAATGCCAAAAAGCTTAACTCTGGCGAAGATTTTCAAGTCAATAATGATGCAGTCTCGAGTAATCAACCTAGTAATAGTGGAGAAGATGATGCTGTTTCGGAATTTGCGCATGGAAATGAAAATTATGGTTGTCGTGGAGACATGGAGGGTTTTGTCACTGATTTCTCTTTCAATGAATCTGTAGATTTGTCTCTTGACAGAAACTCCAAAATTGATGAACTCGGGGAATCAGACATTCTTAACATGTTGGAACGTGAGATGTCAGATTCTGACAGAACATTCGTGCCTTCTGCACAAGAAATATTAGAAAGCTGGAAGGAGAGCAGGAAAAAGGATGGCATTTTCTTCTCCTTTCAGCTTGACCAAATGTGAGCTTGCTTCTTTGAACCCATCACTTGGCCTAGAGTGGCCATGTCATTAAGCTTGTCTTAAATTAGGGTGTTTTTACGGTCAGATGCTCGGCTTGAATGGCAAATGGAAAGTTATGTACATGAATGCTATTTTGACTACATTCAACACAATTATGAATGTAAATTTTCATTTCACCAACAGATTTTGAAGATGAAGAATACGGGATGATTTGTTGCCAATTATGTTTACAAAAATCTGTTCCTCGTGTGATGTGAGATTATTGAATCTTCCCAGTTCCCATTAACTCTACTCTTTAAAATTGAAATCTCTCTCCCTCACCAACTCACTATTTTCACCATACATACAACAGTAAACAAACATATTATCAGTTTTTTCCTTTTCTAAAACAGGGAGTGGAACACGTTACTCCCTCCGTTCCTAAAAAAAAAAAGAAAAAATTTGTTTTAAAATGTTTGTTGTTTATAACTTTCTGAGGAGAATAAATTATTTACTTTTCTATATTATCCTTAACTTACCATGAGGATTTCTGATTTGATTAATAGTTTTCAAGTTCCCATGAAATATTGATGAAATTTCAAATAAATTTTACTTGATAAATGATATTTTTTTAATCTATTTGTCAAAATTTTAAACGATAATTTTTTAGGAAGCAACGGAGGTAGGATTATGTTAAGAAATAAACCGATAATATCTCTGTTACCATGAGGGTGATGTCATGACTTAATGAAATATTGTATCCATAAATTTTTTTGAGAGAAAAAGAGCACTAATTTCTTTTAACTTTAGATGGAGGGAAAAAATAAAATTCATAAATTCACATGAATTATGAGTGCAGGGTCTATTTAGTATTTATGTGAGAATGAATTGGTGGAACTATTATTATTTTTGGTCATGTAAATATCTATTCCCTTTATTTATTCCACATCTGCTATGGCTCTAACGGCGTCGTAATCCTTGTCTCTCCTAATACAATACTGAGTCTAGAACCCTAAAAACCCACAAGGTCAAAATTCTCTCTCAATGGTCTAGACTCTATAGTCTATACTCCTCACTCCCCTCAAATGCTGATCGACTTCAATGAGGAAACTCTGTAAACCTCCAGAAAAGTGAAAACTGATCTTTAAAAATGACCTCTTTAACCTCTAAAATCTCCTCCAAATCCCTCGCAAGGCTCTTGTTCCTCACTCGCACAACACCTCTCTCCCACAATCTCTGCACAATTACTAAACCCACCGAAACCCAAACCCAGAAGCTAGAAAGAATTGCCGATGAGATTCTAAACCTCAGTAAGCTCGAAAGATACGATTATACCATTCTTTTTCGCCATAAGATGGGCATCAACAAGTATGGACCCGCCGTTTCGGGTCTCCAGTCGGCTTCTGATTCTGCCGGACCCGGAGAAGAGAAGAAGGCTGCGGCAGAAAAAAATGTTTTTGATGTGAAGCTTGAAAAATTCGATGCTGCTGCCAAGATCAAAATTATTAAGGAAGTTAGGTCTTTCACTGATTTGGGTCTCAAGGAGGCCAAAGATTTGGTTGAGAAAGCTCCGGTCGTTGTGAAGAAAGGGCTCACCAAGGAAGAGGCCGACTCAATTTCTGAGAAGCTCAAGGCATTGGGTGCTACTGTGGTATTGGAATGACCTTTTTGATTTCTAAATTTCTAGCCTGTTTATGTTATTGAAATAATTTTGATCTTCACTTGAATAATATTTGGGCTAAGTTAGAATTTTGAGCGCGTATGGATGTGCAAATGTGATCATCTAATTGTGGGATGACTTCCATTTGATTTTAAATATGCCTGCTTCATAGATTCCTATCTAATAATTTTGGAAGTATAATTCTTGATGACTTGAACTTTTTGTATATTTGTGATATGTTATCAGTTGTAGAAATAAGCTGGCAGGGTATTAGATTTAATCTTTGCGCAATGGTAACATTTATTATTTATTGTTGTAGTGGTGACAACATCCTTGGCTATCATTATGTGCCTATTTCTTTCATCATGCGACATATTTTCTCTCTTACTATCATGTGACTGGATATTAGACACCTTGCTATCATCGTTATATTGAATAATTACTTGTCTCCTCGTGAAGTAGTATAGTCAGGTTAATTAAGTACTCAACATGTAATTTATGAGATGAGAAATACCTTCAGTACATCAGGAATATTATTAATAAAAAAAAGATGTGTTCAACCATTAGGCATTCAGGTTCTTAAATTATTATGTATTTCCATCAGCCTAATCTTACATACCAAAAGCACTCACAAATTTATTTTACAACATGAGTTAGGGATGGAGGGGCATACTTTTGCTTGTTTCCCTCTATACTCTGCATGTACATGGGTTGTGCTCCCTTGGCACCTATTCATAATACTTTTTACTTGTATGAAGGAAATAGGTATGGAATCCAATGAGATATATTATTCTTTTCCTTTTAATTATGGAATTGGCTGCAGATTTAACCCTGAAAGATGTGTATCTCATAAATTATTTGTCTTGACCAGGATGATACTTAGAGATGTCTTCTCCTTTCTGATATGTCCAAACAAAAGAAAAGAAGTGTTCTTCCTTTTGCTCAGGAAAAAACTTTTACAACTCTTTCTATGGACTGTTTTTTTTTGGGGTGGGGGGGTGTTAGTTGATTAGTTTGTTAATGATGCTGCATACACGAGGGTATGTGCTCAAATGCTTTGCAACCATCCAATCATAGCCATGGTATGAAGATCCATGATTCATTGGCCATGAGGTGCTTTTCCACATGCTCTCCGGCACAAAACATCATTTCTTTAAGGTTTGCTGATTTAATACTGCCTCCAGGAAAAAAATCTTTCACACGGAAATGCCTTCTTTTCTAGGTATAGGAATGTCATTTTGCCTTGTATAGAAGTATTAACATATAGCATTTGTAAAGAGAAGAGGTGCAAGTGCTTTGTTCTAAATTCTTCTCAAAAGAAAAGAAAGGAAATATGGAGTATATACCCATATATGTTGTAGCTTTGTGAATCTATGGGTGAATATGATATTACTAATGCCCACAAGGAGAAAATAATCTGCAGATGAATACTTTTGCAAACATATTAGTTGACCAAAGACCTGGATCAATATCCTTCTCCACTTTACCCCTTAATCTGGCTGTTGAATCATCACCACGTGACTGTTCCTAATACTGTGCAGGTAAGATTCCAGTATTCTGTGCTTTATCCTATTAAAATTCCACTAGTTCCCTTGCTTGGCGTTCTTTTTTAATCTACTATGTCTCTTAAGTTCTGTCTTTTATCATGTCACAAACTAGTTTGTCCAGATAGCAGTTAACGAATGCATTTGCCTGGTCTTTACTCTATATAGAAATATATATTAGTGATTAATGTATGTGATTTTTTTAAGGTCTTTCCTCTGTAATTATGTGCTTTAGTTTCTCTTCCAAAAAATAAATGCATTTATGTTGGAGGTTGTCAGGATTTGCTGGGATTCTGGAGTTCATAGCAATTGCAAATAAGGAGGTTTGTAATATTTGGGTAATGGTTTCTTGCAATTCTTTAAAGAGGGAGAACCTATTTCTAGTCTCCTCATAAAAAACATTTCTGCATTTCCTATTTCTCAGGTTAAAAAATATATAAGAAGGTTAGGTGAATTTCTACCACAAAGCAATATTGAGTTTCTTCTGCCTTTTTTATTCCTGAAAGATATGTTTTTGTTGTTATTTTGTTTTTTTTCTGTTTAATCTTTTGGAGATGTTTGTATGGGTTGACATAAACTATATCAAATGATTGTATGGTTTAAATGTTTTAACATCCCCAATATATCTATGTTATAATTTTAATTAATATGAAAATTCATAATGTTTATACACACAAACATTATATATATACACGCATAATTTAGAATTATGTTTTTATGGTGTCTTGAAAGACATGCAAAAAGGACAGTTGGGGGGGGGGCAGTAAATCCCTGCTAGACTTGCTTTTATCAAGTAGATATGGCTAGAATCAGTATTTAAGTGAAGTGTTGAGATACTCGCAACCTATATTGATGGTCGCACACCCTACCTATATGTGGCTATATAATGAACACTTTTAGAGTGTGCAACTATCACTTCATATATCAGCACTCTTCAGTGATGTTTAATGTTTGGTTGTATTACCAGGGATGTTGTATCGGTTTCAGCACCATGAAAGTCCAAATTTGAAGTTATTTTAAGATGGGCAGCATTATAGTTTTCAACTAAATGCTCTAAGGTTTTCAAATCTGGGTTGGTTGGAAGGTAAGCTTGCTTCTCAATCCAGTAACTCCATGAATACAGTTACATATTTGGGTTGATTGAGCTAACAGTCACAAAACCTTACATTTTCATAAAACAATTTTTTCTCCTTTAGTTTTATTTAGTAGGGAAAAACCAGCCGAGGCCATACCTTTTGTGTAAGATTCATTGCGAAAATTAAGCATACACAAATTAATAGCAAAGTTAAGCTTTAATAATTTAGAAAAGGAAAAATTAGTTACACTCAGGGATATAAAATCTCGTGGCTGCTTTCTTTCTGGGAAATACCCGTATTCTCAAGATCCGGGTGTCTTTTGAGGCGCAGGCTGGACAAAAGACATGGTATATCAAGCACCTTATCCAGTGGTCAACAGATGTGAATATCAATTCTATTCAATAGACAACTTTTCCTCAGGCAAGGATACTGTGAAGCTTGGTTGGAGGAAATATAATTGTTTCCATGTATAAGCATCAATATGCTTTGGTTGTAAATCTGTTGAGCTGTATTCAAACAAATCCAATGTCATGGGTTCGAGTATCTTCCGTGGCTCTTGGGAGGTGGGCATTTAGGCTCCCCTGCGCCCTGCTCTGTTGTGGGGCAACAGCTGCAACAGATTATCAGTATCCATTCTCATTCAAGAAGGAAAGGAAAATGTTAAGTCCTCCCTCTTCTCCATGTTTCAAGCTAAAACCAGACAAAATGTCCTATCCAGCTTAACATCTGAAATTGTGCATATCTTTAGCTACTCGTTCCTTTTCAATTTCATCATATATGCAACTCAAAAAAAAAAAAAAACCCGGAAACTTCTTAACATTTATCAGAAAATTTTGAATTTACAAACTCAACCATGTCCACTGTTAACAGACATGTTTGCCAAATGCCAATGACAGCAGCAGCCAAATGATAAGCCAACTCCAACACACACTTCATCCTTTTGAAAAGATTTGCAGTCTGCATATGTTCAGGAAAAAGATTAGTTAGAACAGTCACACCACAGCAAGGACAGCAATAGTATGCTATCGGAGGCAGTTGTAATTGACTATTCTTTTTTAACCATTTATGGCAGCAACTGAGATAAGTTATACATTCAGGCTTATGTCAGGAAGGAATCCTTAAAAGTAATGTAAAAGCAAGTTGGAAGAGTAGAATTTCATCATTGATAAACCCATATCATGCTTTGGATCAACGAAATTCAAAACAAACATACAGTTGCTAGCAGGAACAAAATGCTAGTGTCAGTGTCGTCTCATTGGACAGCTTACTGCTATTACCATATTCCAAATAAATCTTATTTATTAACCACTATGGTCATCAAGTAATGGCAATGTAACTACCTTTTTTGCACGTAGGGTTTTGATTCAAATTACTAACATCTGAGGGTAGATCTAACCCATCATAACGCAAAGTGTAGCACTACATTTTAGCAAAAATTTGGCATTTCTTTAAAACAATTTTTTTTCTTCAGTTTGCCTATGTTTAGCAATTTAACAAGTTATATAACTCTAGTCATGGATGAAAATGCTTTCTTCTTTTTAGACATCAACTTGTGAACTTCCGACCTTCATATCATGGAAAATCTTGTGTAGGTTGAAATAACCCAAATTAACAATAACCATAAAAAAATCTTCAACTTTAATTGAATTTAACAAACAGAATCTAACAATAAAAAATGAGAGTTGTTTTTAAAATGTGGTAGGGGGAAAACAAATGTGACGTTGTTTTAACAGAATCTTAAGCTGCCCCAGTAAAAAAATGTGACGTTGTTTTACAATTTTTCCACCTTTTTTAACATTTTAAAAAAACAATAACCATAGTGCCCAAAGTCCGTGATTCCCTGGGTTTGCAGTCATTCTCTAAAACCATAATAGAAACAGGAAAAAATCTCAAGCACAATAACTGAATAGTGAGTTACCAGGTACGAAGTTTTCTACACTTCAGAGACTTCTTTGTTTCTTCAAGAAAACCTTTTGCTGCTTCTGCTTCACGTTCTGCCTCCTCTGCTTCCCCTGCTGCCTCTTCAGCCATTGCGATAGCAGCTTCAGCCTCTGCAACTGCTTGTTCAGCAGCAGCTGCAGCTTCCTCTGCACTCATACTCATCATCTTCTTTAGCTCTGCATCAATGTCAGCTTTAGTAAGAACTTTGATGCCATTCATAACTGCTTTTGGAGAATCCTTCTTTCCATTTAGTACCAATGCGGAAGGGTCTTTTTTCTCATGAAGCAGAAAGGAGAGAGTCTCTCTTTTCACATCAACCAACAATGACGAAGTGTCCATTTTCAAATCTAGCGATGGTGAAGCTGGTGCAATCCTGTACTGGTGCTTTACCTGTAAAATACAAAGCTAGATATTAACCTAGAATATCCAACCCATTGTTTTATCTTCCTACTCTTTGCTCAGTTTAGGCATTTACATACTTATAAATATCCTACTGAAATTCAAATGGAACATGGTACCCATCCTAATAATTTGGGCTGATTGCACCTATTCTATTTCATCACTGCACTTCATTAAGACCATATCCACGAGTCAGTAATAACCAAAATGTTACTTCTGACTTGCTCAACTAAATAAAGTAAAGTGATGGTTAACGAAACCCTACTCATAAAAGAGTCTAAAACCACTTGCTCATGCAAATTGTAGCTTTACTAAACTTACAATATCGTCTTTAGAAAGAAGTGCACTCGTATGTGCTCTTGGAAGATCCTTCTCTCCGTCCAGCAGCATTGAGGAAGGGTCATTTTTCACATCAAGGGTTGGTGAACTTGGCGCAATCCTGTATTGATGCTTTACCTGTCATAGCAAATACGGACATTGTGACCCAAGTCCTTGAAAATAGTCTTTTATAATTCCATTTTTACCAAGTTTAGGCTTATACATACATATAAATATACTACAGAAATTCAAATGGAAGATGGCACCCATCCTAATAAATTAGGCTGATTACACATTCGACTTCACCACTGCATTTCACTAAGACCACATTCTTCAGACAGCAATCAAAATGTACCTTCTCACTAGTTCAACCAGAAAAAGGTGAAGACATGGTTGATGAAACCCTACTCATAAAAGAGTCTAAAATCACTTGCTCATGCAAGGTTTAGCTTACACAACGATAATGACGACGTCACTATCCAGCTACAATGTAGACAGCTGCCCAAGAATATATCTCTTTGTTGCTTGATTGCTACTTACTCATTCCAAGTAATTTTTTTTAACAAATGTGTGTTATATGCATACATCGTAAAGAGCTCTGCAACTACTATCAAATAATCCAAAGAATCAACAAACAGTGATTTATATGGACTCCTGGGAGCAGTAGTCATAGCACACAACTGAAATATATGGTTATACAAATGAAGCAAGCTCAGACTCTCAAACTTAACTACTTTAGGATTGAATGTGATTCTGCGAGAAATCACTTCATGCTTAAACTACACAGTCTAACTCCCCCTAGGCCCCAACACAAAAAAACAAAATAGAAAGGTAGAATTATGGGGCCATTATTGAGTAATAGTTTACTTTGTCAACTAAATAGTTTAAAATTGTAGAGGTGCACTTATCCAAAAAAATATGTAAAGGTGACAAATAGTTATGGTAAGTCCTCTAGAAGATCAAAAGTAAGACATAAAGAAACAAAAGAAATCTAAATGGAATGCTTTAATTAAATACATAGAACCAGGAATGCTTATCAATTGTACAGGACATCATGGATGCACGTATATGGCTGACCATGGTAATTAAATTTGACACCAAAATTACTATAGAATTCTTTGTACACGCAAAAGGAAAAGGTTTCCATGTACTAGCTGCTAAGGAAATATGGAGCTTGTTTAGTCAAGCATGGCTATTTCATAGAAAGATACCCAAATCAGTGGTATGAATCACTAATAAATTAAGGATTCTTTTATTGATTCTCAACAAAAAATAAAAAGGGGGTGGGGAGAAAAAAGAAAAGAATAAACCATTCAGAACAAGTCACAAACCATAATCATTAGCAGCAAAAATAAAAATGCACTCTTTGGCCCTAAAAATCCCTAAGCAGTAACATTGTACAGAAAGTGAGAACAGCAGTAACTGATTTTCGGGTTATATGGTGAACAAATATAACAACAGTCCTAGATGGTACAAGAAAAATCAAAACAAAAATTTGCATTCTAAATCAACGTCAGGGAAATTTTGGTATGAATATATGCAGGTCGGACGAACCAAAACATACCAGCTTAAGAAGGAAAATTTGCACCAGCAGACTGTATATCACACATCAGTTCGCTACTAGAGCACTATATTTTCTAAACGATGTACCTCAAACAATATTGAGTCCATTGCTCTCAAAGTCAGAGAACACCGAACAATAATGACCCTCAGTTAGAAATCAATAGATGCGTATGTCAGCCATATAAAGTTCTATTTTAACTATTAGTGGAAACCAAACCCTGATTAATTCAATTTTTGGCAAGTATTAAAAACCAAACCTAAAACCATGATTACTTAAGCAGACAACTTACAACCTTAAAATTAGAAACTCTGCAATAAAGGCAATGACAAACAGTCTATGAAACACATTTAACCTAAGAATTTAATTTGTTCCCTGATATCCAGCTTATTAATCTTCTCAATTGTTATGTAGTATCTTTAATAATCCGTTTTCAGCCAACAGATAAGCTTACTGGTTAAACGGCAAAACTAAATCAGGGGTAGGACAGAAGAAGTCAAAGATCTAACACTATTTTTCCAACAATAGGAAACAGATTAATTACCTTGGTCAATTTTCCATCATCTGTTAAAAGCTTTAAGTTGGTTGATAACAACCTTTCCAAGTTTGGAGGTGCCAAGTATTGCTCCTGCATATGAGTGTTAAGAATATCATAAATAAGAATATATATATATATATATATATACACAAAGAAAATCTCCACAGCCCATGTAATGGTTGTGTTTCTGATTTCACGGCCCAACAGTCCGTAGCGTAGTTATCAAAACCAAAACAGAAGTCAAACCGGTGAGGATGGAAGTTCCCACTGAACTTTTAATTGTCGACCAACAGATCAAACTGTATATTAAAGATATATATTACACCAGAAGGCTTTGGTGTAAGCAATATTCAACTTCTTGTAAGATCTTTAACACAAAACTGATCTTGGTTTAGTGAAAGGTGATATAGTAAGTTACTACAAGGGCCTAAGTTCAAATCTTGGCAAAGTTACTTTAGGAAATTTTCTGTAAAGGCTTACCTAGTCAATAGGTTCAACGTTTCCAGGTTTTCGGTGGTTCAATTTATAACTGATCCAATTAGAGAACTAAACTGACTGAGTTCTCATTACTCGTTCAAAAGGTTTAATTGATCCTGTTTGTTTCTGATTGATCTAAAAATTATCAATATTGTTTAAAGTTCAGATATATATATATATATATATATGTGTGTGTGTGTGTGTGTGTGTGAGTCAACAGCAGTGCATTGATTGGTGATGTTACAGAGTCTTCAAACCATATCCTTCCGTTTTTTATTGTCTTACCACCTTGGTAACTTAGCTAATATTACTTCTTCACCATTAGTTTGAAGAAAGATAAATTTGGGTGGGTCATAAAGGATCATATTAATTTTACATAAATTTTACACCATTCTCGTCAGTATTTTCTTAAAATGCCTACAATCCCAATGAAGATATCCAAATTGGGACAGAGGGTGTATTTTTCTGGCATTGTGACTACATCTACAGACAGCACAAAAGTTTTAAAGCTCAATATAATGTAATTATTTGCAATATATCATATTTCTATCAGAAAAAATTAGAAAAGCGAAGACAAAAATAATGTCTGTGAAACATAAGCACCATAAGCACCAAGTAAACTGAAAAGGGGAATTTTGCGGGGACAGAAAAGCCCTCCTAGCAGATGAGCTATTAGTATTTCTCTCTACAAACATTAGATTGTTCTAAAACTATAGTTTAAACACCTAGAAGCAATAATACCTTAATTTGCATAGCAATTGCAGTCCGGTTAGAACCACGAGGCTCCTTCAAATTCGTGATAGACTCCAATATATGATCATCCAACCTGAATTCATGAAAAGGAGTTCCAAGATAATTTAGTCTGCAAAAAAATTAAATGAAAAAAGATGGCAAGGGATGCACTGTTAATATATGAGAGTTATCTGTTTGCACCTTCTCTAAAAAACAAAGTTCTTGTGTTGGATATTTTACTAAAATTTATAGCACCCTGATACAAATTAAGTATATATTTTAACATAAAAATCATTGAGTATTTTGAATCGGTATTAGCACGCATCATGATCAGCAGTGGTTTATGAGATTACATCCACAAGATTGCTAAGTAAATAAAATCTCTAACTTAAAAGTAGCTTAAACAGTAAGTTTATCATTTATATGGATCCTGGATTCACTAATCCAATACCTTTATCACTATCTTGATTCTTCAACTCCAATTTAAGGCCAGAAACTACTTAAGTCTAAGCTACAAATTTAAGTTCAAAAGCAAAGGGAATGCTCAGATGATGAAAAGCAGTTGTAACCTTGAAATTGGTTTCTTAGAACCACCATTTGGCAACGCGTCACTAAGTATTGTAAGAGGCTTGGCATCAGCAATTTCAATATCACCGTCAACCACAGCGCTAAGAGCCAAAGAATTATCATCGGTATTGGGAGTCGGCTGAATATTCTTAACTGCAAACCTGGACTTCTGCCTAGACCAAAATCCACTTTCACCAACATGGATATTTCTCCATTTATCCTGTACATCACAATCTTATTAAAGAATACTGCAGAGGTGAAAAAATGACTGCAGCAAAAAGGGTTTATACTGTCACTGAAGACAACAAACGTAATATGTAATTTAACATAATAATAATTGTAGAGATTCAAACTGATAAACTTTGTTTCACAAACAAAAGAAAGCACTATGTTTAACATTTAATGCATCAAACCTTGAGGTCCACGTTCGAACGTGCCTTCAAGACATCGCTAAACTCTGGGTCTTTGAGAATTTTGCTCCATTTCCCTGCCCCATATTTAGCTATTCCAGCTTTTAGGGAAGCTTCCTCTTCTGCTGTCCACTTATGCTTAGGAGCACCCATCACAAATCCGAATATCTTCTTTAAAAGAATGAGCAGTTAGAGGATGCCCCCTAATCAGCACATCTTCATATTAAAGGAATACAGTTAAAGATTTAAATAAAGAAGATTAGCTCAAGTACACTTCTTTTCCTAGAATGTTTTTAACCAGACCCCACCGCCCATTGCACACCTATATGCATAGGGATGCACACACTGATCACCTAATCAAACATGATTCCCATATAATATATAGTCAGTGTACGTGCTCTATACATCAAGAAGAACTCCCATAAACCCCAAAGAAAATACATGAGAACAGTCGGTGGACAGGAAACACTATAATGAACCAACAGGGAACGAACTACAAGTTGTCAAACACCCTCAAGTTATAAATAGCAAAAAAGCACACTTAGGCATAACATGCAATAGAAGCTGATTAAAAAACAGAGATGTGTATTGATTAATAAAAACATTGTGCCCCCTCTAAACTCTTATAAATCCAACTTGCTAAATTTCTATAACTAGATAAAAAAAAAAATATGCACTTGCACGAATCCATCTAAATCTAAATAACATCATTAAGGTCCAAAAGAGGCATTTGTCAGAATTGCCTCTGATTTTATCCCTTCTATTTTGTGATTAATTAAAAATCAAGCACACAAACACAAGAAGATATATAACTCCAGATATAACGTGTGCAACTGAAATAATCAAAATGCAATCTTTATTCACTTGTTCAGGAAACATACATAAAAGCATATACGAAATTCAAACGTAAACGTATGTTCTGTCACGATCACTGTCACTGCATCTTGATCTATCAATTGAATGTATTGTAATTTTTGTGTACCACGAGTAAACAATGTCACAGAATTTGGCTAGTAGAACACCAATTGCAGATGAAACCTTGGATCATCCAATACGATTGAAACCCTCGAACCGGTTTTTCCTTGAATTTTTTTATAGTATGCAATTGAGACCTAAACAAAGAGGGTCGAATTTTAACGTTTCAAGTAGAGAAATTATATTAGGCCCGCCCTTTTGTTTTCCGTTCGTTCCGCGTTTTGAAGCCTATACGATTCAGCTACTAAGCGTGCAACTTTTTTTAATCAGCCACGTGCTCTAAAATATTTATATTTAGCCCTTCTTTGGAAAATCCTAGCGAGACAGACAGACAGTCCCTATAAAAACACGGAATAACAATTTTAATCCAACGGCAACGGAGTCATAATCCATAAACAACTCTATAACACGGGTTTGTTTTAAATCATGATATTAAATATTTTAATAATAATTAATAATATAATTAATTATATAATATTTGCCTAATTAATGTTATGATGATTCATTATTTAAAATATTTTTTGAGATAAAAATATTTAAATACCATTAACATCACCAATTCAAATTATTTAAAGCTTTGTTTATACTATATGTGAGTTTTATTTTGATGGAACGAAAAAAAATTAATTACCAATTCACGTTGAAAAAAGAAAAGAAAAAAAATTAATGTAAACAATAATTTTGTATTGAGAATAACGATGTTTATTCGTCTTAAACTTTTATTTTTTTATACCTTTATTATGTTAAAACGACTATAATATAGTTATATATTATACGTTTAAAGCGATTTACAATTTAAATTATATACTATCAAATATTAGTATCAGGAGGAGAAATAAATAAAGTTTAATTGATAGTTATTACTATTAGTATCAATTATTTAAGTTTAATTAAGATTGTTGTACAATAACTATAATAGAATCACTAATTATTATAAATAAAATAAGAAAAAAATTAAATGTATTACGTTGTATTATAGGTATTTTGTTGTAGAGGTATTGTTAGTAACTTTAAAATAAACAAAAATACAATCAATTGTAATACAATGACCAGTTATATACGGATAATATTTTAAATTAGGTGGTTTCCGCTTGAAGTTATTTTTTTATGTAAATTATTATTAAATTTTCGTTAACACAGGTTGTTACTTTAATTTATGTAATTTATTTATCAAAATTATTGAAAAATAAGCAAAATTTTTTTGCTAAAATTAACTTATTTTGGGTATTTAAAATTTATATTATAATTTAAAATAATAATAGATTTATAGACATTCATCCAAGTGCGTGCTTAGTTTATCCCTTCTTAAAATAATAAAGAAAAAAATCTAACTCAAATTGGCGACGTCCAGCAATTTTACTATCTTATAAGAAGCGGAGAAGTGAGCTGAAAATTATTATAATTTTATAAAATGAGGTGACATAAAAATTGGAAATAAATTTATTTAAATGTTATTTATTTATAATTATTTAAAATTAAAATATATTGATTTGCGTGTCATCGAGTTTTTGATATAAAAATTTTGATTTGTGTTCTATATTGCTGATTTGCGTCATTTCGTACACATTCGGCGAGCATATGATTGGGAAAATGGCGAGCTCTCTGCATCGGTTCGTAAGCCATTCTCGTCGTGGGCATCGATCCGCTTTCGTGCAATTGTCAAGAACATTCTCTTCAGAGTCCGTAGTTGAATACAAGCCCGGTGAGATCGGTACGGTTTCAGGTATCCCCGATGAGCATCTTGTAAGAAAGGTACGGTTCCAGCCTTTATTTTTCTTCATTATGTGTTGGTTTGATTCAATCAAATACTTTCTTCAAGTTAACTCTGTGGTAAAGTGGAGTTTTATTGTTTTGCTCCTCATGTAGCAATCAAATTAGTGACTAATTGATGTATCCCACAATTTAGGGTTTTACCCACTTGCTTTCATACTATCAGATGGATACGCTCCCAAATTTATTAATTTATGCGATCCGCGATGTAATATATTTGATGGAACACATTGGCGTTTATTTCTTTTAGGGTTTAAATAACCAGTGTGTTTTTCTGGTCCTTGCCGCATATAAGTGATGGGGAAGTTAAAAGGCTTGTGTTAGTTGTGTTCATTCTCTTTTGGTTCCTTTTCGATTTTATCTTTTAAACATACGTGACAGTGTCACTTATCATGAGCCTTTACTAACTACAGGTACTTGTTGGGTTGTTTTACATGCTTTTCTTGTTACATTAACGACTGTTTCGGTTC